>APFE030720299.1:78356-124227 GCA_000404065.3 Pinus taeda
TTTTGTGTTACATAAGTGAGCCTAGAAATACTCGACAAGTGAATGACAGGATATATGGTAAAGCCTAGAGGTGGGTGCTCTCAAATAGGCCAAGGAATCTTAAGATGGGATATATGGTAAATCTTGGAAGGTGGAGTTTCGATTGGGCCTAGGAATCTCGGAATGGGATATATGGTAAAGCCCAAAAAATGGAATCTCAGTTAGGTCCTAGTGATCTAGTGTTGATTGTGGTAAATCCTAGAGACTAGGAGAGAGGAAAATTCGTCACAGTGCAGGTGGATAAATCCAGTGGCATCCATGTTTGTTTAAGGCCTAGTGATCTGATGGGGATTGTTGTAAGGCCTGGTATTGTATGTTTATTGTTTCGGACTAGTGATCTGGTTCAGATTGTGGTAAAGCATGGTTCTATTGATGAGGATGAGGTGGTTTAGCCTCGAGAAGCCATGGTTGATTTTGGTTATGAGTCCCACTTTCATGCTTGGAATATGACACGGGGGTGATTGGTCGAAAGAAAGATTTGGTTCAGCCAATTTATGATTGGGTGGTATGTGGAAGTCCCAAACCTCATTGGCTTATGAATTCACTAATAAGAGTTCATTCTCCTTGGTATTTGATGTGTAAATGTACTAGTTCATATGTGGTATTTAGGGTTGTTATATCCTTGTCATCTTTGCTGGTTATATGTTGAACAATGTAAACTTTGAAATGAGAACTATAAACTCAAAACGAGAACTCTAGCCCAAAAATCCCCCAAAAACATGAAAAATCAACTCGAAAATGAGAAGTGTTGATGCTCAATTAACATATTTTTTTCTATAATAAATTTTCAACATGTTTTAAAAATGGCAATGAAAACCAATTTTCGTTGCAAAAATTGTGCAAAAAACACCCTCAAAATGAAAAGTGTTGATCTATTGATGTTGAAATAACTTCTTCTTTTTTAGGTTAAATTTTCAATATTTTTAAATAATGGCGTAAATGATTTCATCATCACTTTGAAAAACAATAAACTTTAAAAAAAATAATGAAAACATAAACTTTAAAATAAAAACGGAAATTAAAACAATGAAAAAAAATAAATTAAAAAATTAGCAAAAAGTAAATAAAACCATATATTAAAAAAAATTTAAAATTGACAAAAAAACCAAATAATATAAAGAGAAAATAAATGAGGCAAAATAAAATTAAAATCAACCTAAAAAAACAAAAATAAATCAACATAAGTGTTTATAAATAAATTAATGTCTAAAAGATAAGAACTAAAAAATATATTTATAATATATTGTAACGAAAAAAGAAGTAAAGGATTAATTTTTTTATAGGATATTTTTTTTTAAAACTATAAAGGAAATAATAAAATAACAAATTTTAAAAAACTATTAAAATAAATAAATTAAAATTAAACTGATTTAAAAAAACCAAAAATTAACCTAAAACTTAACCATTTTAAAACAAAATTAGAAATAAAAAATAAATTAAAAAACAATTAAAATAAATTAAACATAAAACAAATATATTAAACATAAAAAAACCAAAAAAAAAATATATTAAGAAAAAACATAATTTTAATAATAAAAAAATTAAAATCTTAAGAAAAGAAGTAATTATTAACAAAATTAAAAAAAAAAATTGGAACACACTTGTCAGCTACGGGTCAGTGGGGCTCAATCGCTAGTGGGAGGAGCTACACAACTACTCTTGCCCATGGCCATGTCCCCCAGGCCCATAACTAAGGAGCAGAGGTTCAATTCATGGAATCAAACCTCCGCTCCTCGGCCAGTGGCCCAAGGGGCGCAAATGTGGGTGGGTAGAGCTGCACAGCTCTGCCCGCCAGCGGCCCCCAGGCCCCTAGCAGAGGAGTGGAGGTTCGATTCTAGGAATTAGACTTCCGCTCATCAGCTAGGGGTCCAGGGGGAGCGGTTGCGGGTGTGAAGAGCTGCATAGCTCTGTCGCCTGTCGTTGTGCTCCCCAAGCCCCTGGCTGACGAGCAGAGGTCCGATTCTTACAATCGGACCTCCGCTCCTCTGCTAGGGGCCTGGGTAGTGTGTCCGTGGGTAGGAGGAGCTATGCAGCGCCTCCCCCCTCTAGCTGCACCCCATGGGCCCCTCACTGAGGAGCGAAGGTCTCACTGTGCAACTCTGCCTACCTGCAGTCGTGCCCCCTAGGCCCGTAGCTGATGAGTGCATGTTTGACTTCGAGAATCAAATCTCCGCTCCTTGACCAGGGGCTCGGGGGGTGTGACCGTAGGCCAATGGAGCTGCAAAGCTCCTCCCTCCCATGGTCGTGCCCCTCTTGGCCCCTAGTAGAGGAGTGGAGGTCTGATTCTCAAAATTAGACATATGCTCATTGGACATGGGCTTGTGGGCCATGACCACAGGTGGGCAGAGATATGCTCCTGCTGTCATTGCCCTCAGGCGCTTGGTTGACAAAGGGCTCTATTTTTTTTTGTTAATAATTTTTTTCTTAAGATTTTTAATTAATTATGTTTTTTTAATATGATTTTTTTTTCTGTTTTTTTTTTATTGTTTAATATAATTTTTTATGTTTTGATTTTTTCTTTATAATTTTTATAATTTTTTTTCTTTTTGTTGTTTTAATTTTTTTTTTTTAATTTGTTTTAAGTTTATGGTTATTTTTTTAAGCTTCATTGTTTTTTAATTTGTTGTTTTTCTAATTTTTAGTTTCTTTTAATAGTTTTCTAAAATTTGTGTTTTTTATTTATTTTTTTTTTATAGCTTTTACTTTATCTTTTTCTATTTTTTATCATTTACTATATATATTATTATATTTATATTTTTTTTTTGTCTTTTTTCTTATATATTATATATATTTTTTTTTAAGTAATCAACATTGAAAAACAATTGGACATAAAAAAATTAAAGTGTCAAAAAATGTAGCATTTAAAAAAAATATCCACAATTAGTACATTAGAAAAATTAAAATGTCAAAAGTAAGCCCTCTAAAAAATAGGTTGATGCTATATCAACACGTCTCAAAATCATCATGAAAATCACTAGCAATTAAAAACAAATATTTATATTTGATACAAATAAAATTTAAAGTGTCAAAAATATGCTATGAAAAAAACAAAGTGTATTCTGAATTAGCCTTCTTAAAAACGGGATGATTTTTTTGCTACCTAAACAAAAAGAATAATCGTATGAGTTCTCGTTCCAAAGTTGTTATGAGCATGTTTGATTACAATGATAATTTATGGCTCCATCATGTTTTCGTTGATAAATGAATAAATAATGAACATCTGACCTAATAAATGGTAACACAACTAATGTCCTAAAGCATCAATGCTTCCTTACAAATCTCAGATAAATATGAGATGCCTATGCTTAGATCTATAGAACATATGTGCACAATGTGTTTGACAAAATGTTTGTGATGGTTAGGCTTAGCTAGGTCAATTCCTTGATCAAGTTTGTGTTGGAGCCTTTTTCTTGGTGTCATGTATTGTCTTGGAAGGTCTCATTAAGTTTTGAGTAGTGCTTTGGACATGGGATGATCAAAGGATTTTTCAAGAGTTGTCTTGGTTTGATATAGGATAAAGATTCCCTATAGAAGCTTCACAAAATAATTGAGAATTCTTCCAAGTAGTCAAAAGTTGCAAAAATAGATACCCTAGGACACATAGTCAATAAATTCGTGCAAAATAAAAGGACAAGTACAGAATCTAGGATTTTTGTGCAAGTAGGAGATTACGATATGTATAACAGTATTCTTGACTTGGGATCTAATTCTAATATATTTACCAAGAAGACCTGGGAGATGATGGGGTGCCCTAAGTTGACCTGGTCTCCTATCCAGCTAAGGTTGGTGAATCAATACTTGATATTCCTTATTGCAGATGGTCAAATGTGGAGGTGGGTGTTTATCAGGTCAAGAGTCTAACGCATTTTGAGGTAATAAAGATAGTTGATGATATTAACCCATATCTATCACTTTCAAGCATTGCCTATGTCTTTGATAATCAACTTATCATTAATTTGATGAAAATGTAGATGATCTTTGAATCAAGCGATGTTGAAGTGGGTGCACCTCTAGATCTAAGGGAAGGAGAAAGATATGTAGAGATTATTTAGGAGGAGCTAGATGCACATGAATTTGAAAATATCTATTATATAGTTGTGAAGAGGGAGGATTATGTTAGTTTAACTCTAGATGGTGTACTTAGGTGCCATAGTATTGGTTCCTATTCATTGGACTCTTAATTGAGGTGGGTATTGGTGGCTACCCACCTATTCCACTTGGACCCCAACCATTGTTTCTTTTTAGTTTCCTTAATGGTAGCGCAACTTACTATTTTTGGCAATTATTTTAGGTCCTAAACTTCTTGAGTCATTTTGAGAGACTAAAATACGAATTTAGGGAAAAATGAGAGACTGGAAAAGTGTTGATCTATATTATTAATTTTTTTCAGCCTTGTCTTTGAGATATTTAAAACGAGGTAATATGATAGCCAAACAAAGATCATACACCAAACTTACGACCCTAGGAAGTTGATGTTCCAACTTACTCCAACGTGGCCCACAAGATTTTGGCACTTCATCTCCTAGGGTTAGGTTTTTTGATGTTTATGGTTTGTCATTATTTCTTAATGATAAAAAGGCCATAGAGCCTCATTGTAACATAGCTCAGAGGCATGTAGCCACCACATCTCTTCCTAGAGATAAGCTACCATCACTCGAGCTAGTTTATTTCCATTATGTATGTAAGCATATTGCAATTCTGTGATATTAATGAAATGAAGTTTTATTTCTATTGCATCTTGGTGTTTATGTTTGTATTTGTATTGTATTGTGTTTCTACATAAATCTGTATCAGTGGTATTAGAGCAGTATCCTCTTTCTTTATTTTTCTTAGCATGTCCCCAACAAGGTCAGCATATAAGGAGTTAGGGCTCGAACTAGTTGAACCTTTTCAAGACCTGCCTCGCAAATCTCGATGGTGTCCTGTGGTAGAAGAAAATAAATATGAGGGAGAAGGAGATCATTGAAAATATTTCTCAAGCAATCCCTCGAGTGACAAAGGAACGAGATGATGGATAACTTTGCTGGAATTCTTCGGCGTTTACCCACATGCAACACATATTCATCCAATAGCCACTCTGGAGGCGCCACTCCTTTTAAGGTACCAATCAACTTTGACATTCCCATATTTTAAGGCCAGATAGATGCAAACACCATATATATATATATACAATATATACATACACATATATATTACATACATATATATATACTACATACATATATAATATATATATATATATTATATATATATATAATATATATATATTGTTAAATATGTTGGAAGGATAATCTTTAGTTCATGACTTTTCCAATTGGGAAAATATTACTCTTTCACTCCTCAAATCCGCTCTGCATGTCAAGGATTGGTGGGAAACCCACTGTGAACTAAAGGACGAGAGGGAATCATCATTGTTTTTAATTGTACTCACTTGGAATTCTTTCCCAGACACCATCAAGTGAACCATGATGTGGTAATGATGGGTCGAAGAGGTGTCGGAGTTCAGAAAATACTTTTCATGCCCTTCACACAAGGTTGGGTATCAAGGATTCTGAATAGAATTTGGTACTCAAGTACCAAAATTGTCTACAAAACTACATCCAAGATGAGATGGAGTTCATGGACATCTTGTCGCTTTGCACCGCTTAAGAATACACTATCAAGATCGAGCATTAATATAAACAAAAGAAGAAAAACTTTGGATTTGTGAATTTGAAGCAACGGAAAGGTGCCCCCAAACTGTAAAACAAAGGACAAGGCCAAGGTGGGGAAACCTAGGACAACCCATCGAAGCTGCAAGCAAAGAAAAATTCCATGAAGACAAAGAAGAACAGAGGGAAATGGTGTGAGTTCCACAGGATCCGCACTCACAACACAAGTGAGTTTTGAGCTATGTAGTCATTAGTGGTCAAGCTAAAAGCTTTCGAACCAGATGCATGTTATGAGTCAGAACCTGATAGGGGGAACAAGAAAGGGAAGAAAATTACTGATGTAGATCCCATTACCACCATTTCTCCCACCAAACTCCAGAAGATTGAGCCTAAAGATCTAGACGAGGGGGAGCGTATCTTCCACTCACAAATGTGGGTGAAGGGTTCTTTGATGAAATTCATTATCGATAGTAGAATATAAAAGAACCTCATTTCAACAGAGCTCATGAAGTGGTTGTACATATTGACCACACCAAAACCACAATCATACACCATAGGGTGGCTTCACCAAGGATGATATCTATGTGTCTGCCAATAGTGTTGACTTCCATACAACATCAAGCCCTCCATAGGTGAGGTACTTTGTGATGTTGCTCCTCATGAAGTTTGTGATGTATTATTAGGCCAACCATACTTATGGAAGTGTCATGTTGTGTATGAGTCTAGTCCTCGCACCATTGTTATTTCTTTGGGTACTAAGTTATAAAGGATACTAGAGGTAGCACCAGCTACCACCATCTCTTTGATCTCTATGAAGAAATGCAATAAAATAATTTTTGAGACTAGGAAAATTGTCTTACTTATGACTCATGCTTAGGGAAATAAGAAGGTTGTGACCACATTCGAAGACTCTAGATAAGGCTCCTCTACTTGCTAGGAGCATATGGAAAAGGTCATGGAGAAGTACAGGGATATCTTCACCTCACCCACAGGGGTAGCCTTACACTGTCAGGTCAAACAATCCATCGATATGACCCTAGGAATTTCACTACCCAATGGGATGATCTATCGACACACTGTTATGGAGAACGATGAAATCAAGAGGTAGATTCAAGACCTATTGTAGAAAGGGAACACCAGGCCAAGTTCATCACCCTATGGGAGACTGATTGTATTGGTATAGAATAAGGATGATATCTGGTGACTTTGTATTGACTCTTAGATGTTGAATAAGATCACTCCCTGGAATAGGTATCCAGTCCCATAGATTGATGAGCTTCTGGACCATCTTAAGGGAGCCAAATATTTCAACAAGATCGACTTGAAGTCTGGTTATCACGAGGTACCAATCAAACCCTTTGATGCGTGGAAGAATGCTTTCAAATCCAAGGAGGGTATTTTCAAATGGATGGTCATGCATTTCGGATTCACAAATTCCACTACAACCTTCATGAGGTTGGAAGATGACATCATGTGGCCCCTCACCGACTCATTCATGGTAGTGTATTTTGACGACATCCTAATCTTCATCCAGAGTTGGGAAGAGCACCTTCATCATATTTGACAAGTCCTCCAAACCCTACAACAGCACAAATTATGCGATAATCTTGGAAAATGCACTTTTGGTATGACCCAAGTTCAATATTCTGGGTACATCATTGATGAGTAGGGTGTGCATGTAGACCCAACCAAGATACAAGTTATACAGGATTGGCTTGGCCCACCCACTCTAATAGAGATCCACAACTTTCTGGGTCTTTCCAAATTCAACCACAGGTACGTGTTGGGGTTCTCTTATATCACTTGGACTTTGAGTCAATTCATCAAGGGTGGAGCGAAAGAAAAAATATTTTGGTCTAGATCCCAACAAAAAGTGTTTATTGAGTTGAAGCATCGTCTCTACTTCACACCACTACTCACATTACCAGACCTTTAATAACCATTTGAGATTGAGATGGATTCCTTCGATTATGCTATTGGTGTTTTTCTTACTCAACAAGGGCATCCACTTTCATATCATAGTGAGGCATTTTCAGACACAGTACGAAAGTATCTTGCATATGAAAAAAAGATGTATTCCATTATGCAGGCCTTTTCACAATGGAGGTATTACATTATGGGGAAGGAGACGATCATCCAAACAATTGACCAACCGATGCAGTTCATACAAACACAAGGAAAGTTATAGAACGATCGCCATAAAAAATGGTACACGGAATTGTAACAATTCCATTCGAATTTTAAGAATAAGAAGGGCAACACCAAGAATGTTTTAGACTACCTCAGTTGATCGTCGGTCATGGTGCTGACCATTGTGCTCAACTCCTGTGGTCCAGCGACTTGAGGGTGCTCACATCCATAATTCCGAAACACATACCAAATTTTCCGGGAAGGCAAGAAAGTTATGGATTTTCGTTTCCGGGGTGCATTGTTACACAACCCAGGATGCCTCTCTATTCCTTCAAGCAAGTGGTCCAAGATGATTTAGGTGGCGCACTATAGTCAAGGTTCTATAAATTTCATAGTAGAGAAAATAGTCGCATTGTTGCAAATTTTCTTTTATTGGAAAAAACTTCGATAAGATGTGTTAGTGCCTAAATCTACCTTAGGCTAAGAAAGGTAGGTCTAGGGTAACATCAAACCATGCTTAACCTGGTAGCTAGCTCTACCAGGTTGGGAGAGGGCTCTCTCCTTGTCAGTATCACAAAAATATAGAAAATGAGGCTTGAGATGACTAATATAAAGACTAATTTTAGGCTAGGTATATGCTCATAGGAGTTTGAATGAATTTTATGTTGGATTGCTGGATCAAAAGTGAAAGGCAGTTTTGGGTCAAGGGAATGGACTTAGTCTTATAGAGGTTTATGTGGGGCAAGGTAGGCAAATGCTTTAGTATCTTCAATTAAGTGAAATGGAAAGTCTTAAGACTGGTGAGCAGTTGGAGAGGGCATGAAAGTATTAGGAATCCTCTTCAAACAGTAGAAAACTTATAAAACTAAATAAACCCTAAGGTATAGCACTGCAACATCAATGAATTCCACCTTTATACTTGATTCATTTAGTTAAACTGAAAAGAGAGATATGATGGCACACATAAACACATGATAACTTGAATTAGAGAAGGAAAAGCAATACAAAATCACCTTGCCATAAGAATCCCACAATATGCTGCAAACCTTGGTCTATTTCCTTGCCAAATTGTAGAGATGAATGTATAATAATGCTTAGAGCGTTCACAATAGTCCAACCTCTACAAATGACTGAAAAAGTACTAGATATAGGAAAAAAAACAACTCATACTAGGATTTACGGGTCTAATTCATGAGTTTAGGAGCTATTTCAGTAAGATCTAAATTAAGAACTGAAAAGTAGGTAGTGGAACAACTTGCCTCTAAAACCTAGGAAACTAATTCATTCAGTTGAAAGCCACCTAAACATGATGTATCTACCTCCATGAGTGAATTTTCAAAATTTTTACATCAAATTCCATCCATTTACATCAAATTGCATCATTTTTTTGACCAAGAGAGAGAAAAAAGTCAAACTAAGAAAAAACTAGGCGAAAAACAGAGTTTTTTGGCAAAAATGACAATTTTCCATCCTGTGCGTCACGCCACTGTCCCTGTGCATAACGCCTTTTTGAAACTAATTTTGGAGGCCTTCCCATGAAGCACATTTTCTCCAAGTTGTATCTTTGGAAAGGTCTATCTGTGTAATTTCCAGAACAGGTGGAATTTCTGAATTTGGTGTCAATTTGCCCCTCCAAAACTGAGTTCTCCCAACACTGCTTTTTGTGTGACCGAAAAGGGGCAGAAATGGCATTTTTGAGGTGTTTTTGACCCCTTTGGAAGCTCAAAACTTGACAAAACTTTCTAGTAATTTCTGTGTATTCATAATTTTTCATGAGGAATCCAAAAATTTAGAGTTTTCCTCCAGAGGATGTCACTAGAAAAAGTGAACACCGGGTGGTGCTATGCACCAGGCAGAAAAACCTGTTTTTTTCTTCAAAAATTCAAAATTGACAAAAAGTGTGCCAAATTTCTTTAAATTTGGGATAAGTGACCTGCATCAAGTACTATGTTGGGCCAAGGAAGCTTTAGCCAAGATCTTGAGCTTATCTTTCTCTTTCTTCCTCCTCAAACGTTTCCTCAACTTGGCCTTTAAGGTCCTTATCCTCGCTTTGCAAATTTGTTTGTTGCCAAATAATGAAAACCAATGTGCCTCAACATCTTTTTCTCCTCATTTTCTTTCTCAAACAAGTTCTCAAAGTGCATGTTTGCCTTCTCAAGCCATGATTCCCAGTCAGCATCAATCTCTTGCTCAAGCAGTGTCAACTTTACTTTCCTCCTCTTGGTTGCTTGTCTATTTTCTCTTATGTTTTGCAGCTCCATGATTGTCTACTGGTCATCCAACTACTTGTTCCTTTGCCCAAGGTAGTTTATGATCCACTTAGTTGTTTCAAGGTTAAGAGATAAGTCATGAATGTCAACTTCTTGCTCTTTGATGATTTCCTTGAGTTTTGAGCTTTGGGAGCCCAAATCAGTGTCCTCATCCTTGATCAAAATGAAATCTTTCTCCCGACCTTCAAAAGGCCCCTCATCATGTATTGGTTGCTTCCCTCTATCTTTCTTTGCTGAAAAAGAAGGCAAAGCCCCTTTCACCCCGGTTGAAGATAACATTTTCCTATGATTTGATGAAGGAAATGAGACCCCTTCCACCCTGGGTGGAGATAGTACTCGTTTGGCAGCTGCAAATAATCTTCTTGTGCTCTTTTGGTAAGTGAAAAATACTAGCACACTAGTAGTTTGAATCTCATGCACTTCTTGTTGATGTGAAGGCCCTCTTGCCTCATGAAAAACTGATGGGGTCACTTAAGGACTTGTGAAAACCTCATGTGAAATGAAATCATCCCATGAAACATTCAACAAACTTAGCTGATGCAAACCACAATCTTGATTACTGTAAAATGATAAATTCTATTTTACTATTGATGAGGAGGTTTCCTTTGCACCAATGTGGTCATTTTCTCAATATTCCGGCACATGAAATAGGAGAGGTTCATCATCCTCAATCTAGTGAAATGCATCAATAATCTGACATGATAAGTGTATAAGCGAGAAAATCTGCCTTCACACCTGAAGTATTTGATTATTAGCTTCATGAGGGGAGCATATGTATCCTGCATGTATTTGAAGGGGAAAACCCTACTGATTTGCCTCTGATAGCCAACCTTGATATAAGGCTCATAATGCTCTTTATCCACGGACTATCCTTTGTTCCACTGTTCACCCACATTCGGAATACCTATTGATTCAGCTATAGTTTCAGGTGTCAAAGTGAATGTAAAACCTACCAAGTTGACCTAGCCATTGTCAAGATGAAGGACAAAAATTCTATCAAGCTCATGGTGGTATTTGACTCTTTCCACCATCTCACAAAACTGATAGCAAAATTGATGTTTGAAACATGCTATTGCAAGAGGACAAGCAATAGCTCTGTAAGTGTAGTGGGCTCCTCCAGGATGTGTTTTCCTCCCTTTTGTGGTTTTCTTGGTGCATGAATCTCTTGGGAGG
This sequence comes from Pinus taeda, assembly GCA_000404065.3. NCBI lineage: Eukaryota > Viridiplantae > Streptophyta > Pinopsida > Pinales > Pinaceae > Pinus > Pinus taeda. Next base: position 89,620 of record APFE030720299.1, read on the forward strand.
AATCACTCACTCTTTCCTCATTTCTTTCATAAGGTGAATCTGTTTCCATATTTGCCACTGTTTGGTTTTCAATGATGAGTATGAAGAGATTTTATATTAATAATAGATGTTTGATATTTGATGAATGGGAGTGATGAGGGGGACAGTGAATGAGGGATTTGGATGCTTGATATAGTGGTTTTTAGGGAGTGATAGGGTTTCGGGACGCCAATTAGGGTTTGGGAATAGTGGGAATTTGATAGGGTTTGAGGCTTTTGGGGATAAGGGGTAGAATGAGTGCAAATGAGAGAGGGAAAGGGAAATTAAATGAGGGAAATTTAGTGGAGGGGATGTGAAAATGATATAGGGGAATAAGACAACACAAATGACAATTTTGCAAACCCTAGGCATTTTTTATAGTGTAACTATGCAGCAAGTAGGGTTTGATTTTCACCTTTTAAAGCACCATGAAGGATGAGTAAATATTTTGAAATGGAAAAGTAGAATGCTTAAATTACTTGTGGAATAAAGTTTTAAATATTTGGGAGCTTTACAAGATGATTTGAGTGAAATTTGGGCTATGCAGGTAGGTGCGTTGCGCCACTACCCAAGTGGGTCGCGCCAAGGAATAAGTGCGTAGCGCCTTTTTGCAGACCAGTTGTGGAGGCCTTCTAGGTTTCCAAATTGGATATGGGATAGTTCTTCGGAAATCTTGCTATGTAAACTTTCCAGCACAACTTGAATGTTTTAATTTGGAGTTCATTTGCCCTATCAGAAGTGAAATCACCCAAGACTAGTCAAAATGTGCAAAATGAGGCTGCCTAAAGGCAGAGTGCTGTTACAGTCAACCTTTGAAGGTCTTAATCAACCCCAAATTGACCTTATGATAGCGCATTGGAAATACCTTTGTGTCTAGTTATCATTTGACTCATCAAGAAAGTGATTTGACCAACCAAGCTAGGAGAAATCTTGATTTTCCCAAGGTCACTTTAGAGGTGCATCAATTCTCCTGAGGCAACTGTATTTTTGACATTTCTCTAAAACCATGAAACATATGTAAAAGGTGAAGGAGGTTTTTCTTCCTTGGCCTATTATGGATAGAAACATCTCTCATTTTTCCCAATTTCATCTTTTCTTTCTCAAAAACATCATTGGAGTAAAACCTATCCCGATGTGTGGAACAGGGGATTTGTCGAAATGAAGTGAAATGAAGGGGATAAGGGGCTTCTAAATTCTTGAGAAAATTTTGGGAAGTAGGGACAGATGTTAGGAAGTAGGAGAAAGTGGAATTTTAATTATTGAGTGAGGGGAAGGGGTCAAAAAGGGAAAAACACAGGCCTAGCCTAGAAAATTGTCAAATTGTAGCAAGAAACTAGGGTTTGTACGAAAATGAGGAATTTGAGGGATATCAGTGATGGGAAGTGTTTAATAAGGTACATTAAGGATAGGCGAACGTGTATGAACATCATGATACAAGTTTCGTTGATGATTTGACCATCCAAGAGAAATTACCTTCAAAACCCAAGGAGAGGGAAATGAACCTTACCTAGGCACAACTAAAGCGTGAACAAGGTGTAAAATGACCCATTGGAACTTGACATGATGATGAAAAACCTCTGAATGATGGCACACTCAACTGAATGGTGACATGGGCTGACATGTGGACAACTTTTAAAGGGGTGAAAACAAACCCTAGACCTAATACCTAGTGACCAAATTTTGCTTGAAGACTCACTAAAATGACAAAATTTGACCTTGACACCTTAAAATCACTTTGTAAGAGCATGTTTGATCATTGGAGGAAGGTTTCAAAGACTGACACTAACAAGATGTTGGGAAATACATAAGATCTTGCACTTCCTGTTGCATTTCCAAACTGCCCATCAAGAGGCAAGGCTTATATAGTCCTATTCGCACTCCTATTTGGCCTTGGGAATCCATCTCCATGGATTACGTGTTAGGCGTTCCTTCTACTAAGCATGGAAACGACTTTGTTTTAATGGCCATCTATAGATTCTATAAGATGGACATTCTATTGGCCTGCAACATAAGTATCACAACATAAGCCACTATTGATCTCTTCATTGAATGAGTGTGGGGACACTTTGGGATCCCACAGTCCATTATCTCATATTGAGATAGAAAGCTCCTGAGTACATTTTCTTCAAGCCTTTGGTTGATGCTAGATACCAAGCTTACCAAGTCAATGGACTTATGCCCCCAAACTCATGGCCAAATAGATTCATCAACATGATGATTGTGCACATTTTTCACATGTAAAACTCGAAGGATCCACACACATGGGATGAAATCTTGTTACATAGCATTTTGTCACTGTCCCTATACTCCCTATTCCTTAATCCTAGAGGAGCTCTATAGTGACCCTCATATGTTTCCCTACCAGGAAGAACATGTTGCTACATGCCTCTTCATCTGCATAACATATCCCAAGAATCTTCCTCCACACCCAGCTTTCAAGACCTACACTAGTTCTAAGTTCTTCCCCTTTGTCGATTTACAAAGTTTAAAACGAGGACTAGCATTGAATGGCACAAATGAGCCATTCATTACTCGTGCTGACCCTTTTCTAGAAAGTTTTTAAAAAAGGAGTCGAAGCTGCCATGTCTAGAAGCTTCATGAACAGAAGTCTGGTAGATAGGTTGAGAAAGATAGAGCCGAGAGACACTGTTTGGGATCCTTTCCCCTATTAAAATGGAACAAACCAAAAGTGATAATGCCTATCCCACCATAAGAGGATCCATTTCCACTCCATCAAATCTATATAAACTCCCCATTTCACACCCTCAACTAGCTAATGAAAGGACTGAAACAATCTGCAAATATTGAGAGCCATATTAAGATCCTTAGCCTTCTAGTTTGTGTATGAAGGGAGAATAAGTTTGTGGTGTTTGGTTTGCAGCAAAAGGAAAGAAGCCTTGAACTTCCATTTTTTTGAGGATGAATCATGAGATGCTTCTAGTGGTGCTAGATCTTGGACATGCCAAAGGGAACCTGCAACGTCAAGGCTCTGGTTGTATTTCTATTTGAAGTTTCATTAATACAACTAATATTTTATTTCCTATATCTTGTGTAATGTTACATTTGATAGCTTAAAACTCCTTGACCTTTTAAGTAGATTGAATTCGATTTTATGCTATCATTTTGAATCATTTACCGGAGAACCCATAGTATGAACATTTTTATGCCAACGTTTCAAATCCCAACTGGGATCTATCATGTTTGTTGTTGTCTCTTGCATGTTTCTTTCAAGTGTTTGAATGAAAGGAACGAAAGGAAGGTGGAGCAAGAAGGCAAGATCAACATCAAGTGGATTAGCTCTATAAGAGGTAGGCCCTCTTATTCGATTCTAATTTAAGTAAGTTTACATTAGATTGTTTTGTTTGTGGCTAGACCCATTCTCGGGCTAGAGGGATCACCTATGTCCACCGAGGAGATTTACTTACTCCACAAATTGGTGACTCTGCTCGGGAGCCATCCCTCTCTTTGGATTGTTTGCATTTCATTATTTGTGTTGAATTTTGTCTTATCACTCTTTCTTTTTGGCTTTCTATGCTTTACACTGTCTACTGCCTAGAGTCTTGAATTTAGAGTGGCAAGTTTGGTATTGATCTCTCATTTGTTTTTCCTTGAAATCCTTGATCAACATTGTTTGTTTTTTGATAGTCGCACCGACAAATGCAATTTTCTCTTAAAGAGATGTGTCATCCCCCCTATGGCGCTTGTTGTGAGTTAAATAATCATGTTGATTCATATAAGTTAAGATTAAGGTTTATGCTTAATCATCACCAGTGTGTCCTCCCATAATAAGTTCTGTTTCTTGGCTCGTTCGCCTGTATTCTCCCTAGATAGAAAGCTTCATTAGCTTGATTTGTTTGCTTGATTGGTTTGAGTTTTCCTTGTTTTTTTGAGTTTTTGGATGGTTTGTGTCCCCAGGGCATCTAGGTCATCATCTATTCAGCTATTTGTCTACTCATCAAGTCAAGTTGTTAGTAAGCTACCTTATGCATTTTGTGTTTTAGTCCTTGTATTTCTTCGTTTTCTATTGAACAAGTGTAAAAGTTTATTTTTCTCTTCTCTTGATTGAACATCTATTTTTTAGCATAGATTACATTGCTCACTTTGTTTTGATTGATTCTTTGCATACCTGGTTTGAGAGGAGTTCTTCTTATCTTTCTTGGTATATTACTGATGCTTGTTGTCTGAGAATTTTCAATGAAATGCCATGTGAAATATTCATTTTATCATTCCATTAGAAAAATACATCATTCTATTTTGTTAAACTGATATGTTGCATTAAGTAGCATCATTGAAAAGCTATAATTGCATCATCATGATCATTTGAAATGAAATGAACTTCTTTTACTATTGAAAGGACTAGTTGAAGTGCATTTAATATGAAAGATAGGAAGTGGAAAGAATTTTCATTATTTTTTTTTTGGAAAACAAAGTAGTGAAGAGTCATCATGCTTTCAATTTCTAATTTTTTGCATTTATTATTTTCTCTACTCTCAATTAGTGTAAACATTCATCAAATTGAAAGGGTTTTGTCTCATATAGTCGCATATAAGAGTTTTTCAATTGACATCGATAAGGCCTGAAAACTAAGACCCAATTTTAAGATAAAATTCTAAAACATATTCAATTAACCTAAGCCACATTTGAAACTAAATGCTCACATTTAGAGGTCTAGGCTAGAGACATGTTACAATGTCTTTAAACCTAGCAACTATCATTCGATTTAGACCTAGACAATGCTAGTACATGCTTGTACTCCCCGTCGTATACAAAGGGAGACCCCACTAGGTAGGAAGACGAGCCTGCCACCTTGAAAACATGATACACCTAACACAACATTTGGGGTGATTTCCTACCCGTACTTCTCGATCCACCAAGAGGTATTCTGTAGTTTATGATTACCTGGTAATCATTTTTCCTAGATTATCCTCAGCAGTCATTTTTGTCTTTTTGTCTCTTTAAATTTAAAATATCATCGAGAAATTTTCCTTTCGACCTCGTCCAAACCAAAAGTGAATAGATTCATATTTTCCTTTTTCTCAACTCTTAAAACATGAAAAGGAATCAATCCATTTTAGCATCTTAAAAAATTAGTTACCCATGATCACAATACATTCTGGATAGTCTCATTTCAGACCAAATCGTAATTTTACCCTTAATATATTTTAAAGAAGCCCTGGTATTAATCTCTTTTCTCTTACAATTGTTTGAGACAAAGTCATCGTGGCAGAACCATCAAGTTCTCCTAGTTCCTCTTCCACTCAATGTTATAGGTCTATTGGGGCACATCACTCTCGATGATAAAACCAATGGAAATAGGGTCTATCAAACCCTAATTCAATTGCTACATGCCCTAGACATGCCACCTCATTGAGTGCTTTCATCCATGAGAATTTCTTAACTTCAAACCCTGCTGAAGTGCTTCCTTGGGTCACCAGCACATCCCTGGTCAATGGTACGTGTTCTGCAGAGCTGGTAGCCCCATTCAAGGCTGCGTTGTAGAGCACCTAAGTCCACTCAAGCCTGCAATGGGTGATAATCCTTGAAATGTTCATTAGATCCTGAGTATATTCCTCCTTTGTAGAGCCTTCTAGAAGGAACCCAACTCCTATCCTATCAAGATGAGCTCGACTTAGGATAGCCTTGGAACATCTAGTCCTCTGTCCTCTCATCCCTTTGAACATGGAAACTAATCATCCAATTATGGAAAACCATTCAATGCCATATTAATGACAAAACCACTTGCATTCGTCTATAAGTCTGCCTCCCATCATAGAGCCAATGGGGCTTGGATACTATAGAGAAATATTGTTGGTTTAGAGACTTGAAATCATTGTCAAGAAATGTTATGATGTTTGATTGATTCTTCTGTTGGTGTGATGAGGGTTTGGAATAAGCTGGATGAGTCATACAAGATTGAACCACATTGGGTGTAACTTCTCCTTATATCAATCAATAAAGTTGTTTATTCCTTTTCCAATACTTTTGTCTATATCTATGATGAATGTATGTTCAAATGTTGTCAATTTCATTTGTTTACAATAAATAGATCATATCTATTGATTGTTGTTGTCTTCTATTTATGTTGGCAAGTACCAATTAAGCGAATTCAGTTTGAGCGGTAGTGATGAGAGCAACTCAAAGGAGATCAAAGGAAGTGAAGGATCACAAGTAGGTTCTTTTATATTATCTTTTTATTGTAGGAAAAGGCTAAAAATCTTTACTTCAGTTGTCCTAAGTGTAACTACCCGCTTAGGGAAGATATACTTATCCTTAGGTATAAATTCCGTATAAAAAATTGGCGACTCTACTTGGGAATGACCATTTTTCTTGTCTTAGTAGCACTAGTAGACTTTGCTTGAGTTCATTTACCTATATTCAGTCATTTTGAAGGTTGTTTGGTCAAAATGTGTGCTTATCTGTGTGCTGATAGTGCTCTCTGGCATCAATTCACTGTTGTTCTTGACATAGTGCTTTATAGAGTAGCCTTAGTCTAGAGACTATGCTCTACAATGCATTGTCTCCCATTCAAGGCTGCACTGGTCCCTGTCAAGCCAAAAAGTGATCTTTTTGCTTGATTTTTTCCAAACTGTTTCACATCTTGTTTGCTGAATGGTCAATGTTTCTCTATCCCTGAAGTTCAAATTAGCATTTGTTTTCCACGGCCACTTTGGCTTTGTTTATTCAATGTTTCTTTATGATCTGAAATCACTCATGAATGATCTTAGAAAATTAACGAAGGCATTACAGACTCATGAGCTGGGGTATGCCTATGTTATTTTATGCAATGGATCAATAAGATTGTGAAATACAGAGACAATGAAGCAATAAGAGAAACACAATAAGCAAACACATAAACATAAGAATTTTAATAAGGAGTTCACCCAATCCTCCTGGGCTACGTCCCCTGGTCCAATCTTCAGTGGTGGTCTTTCTATTGTGTCTTAAAAAGTATAGTTTTTACAATAATGAGCTCAATTGGAGTCTCATTCAATAGAGGATGATCAGTAGGATTGTACTTGGATTCCCCAAGTCTCTAGAGTACACAAAATCCCCTTACTGAATCTCGACCTCAACAAGTCTGAGTGGCACTAGTCCAATCTGGTACTCAATACCTGACAGGTATACACAGAAGAGTTTGCTTGAACCTCTCAAGCCTTTTCTAGAGTTCACAGACTCTCAGAGTCTTTCTGTCTCTGTCTAGGTCGATGTTGCCTTTATTCTGCAGGTCATCATGGCTTCTTCTCTGTTCTCTACAATTCACTTCTCTTTAGCCTCCCGTATTTCTGCTTCCTCTCTGCCTTATCTTACTCCTTATTTGTTTGTGGCTTAAAGCCAATCTGCTTCCTGATTGTTTATTTCCGCCTCCAAGCTATCTGGATCCCCTAACTCTATCCACTTGAATTCCCCTACTGTGTATCATCATCATTGTGTAGTGTTTCATAGAGAGGTGGCCACCTGTTTCCTCACAAACTGATTGTCAGTTCTCTTTTAATTCTCATTATTTCCTTTGCTTCCAAGATTTCCCATGAAACTGATTCCTCTGCGAAGTCATTGGTCATGCTAGACCTCAAATCATATGTGACTGAGTGTATTTCCCCTTCAAATATGCTCATCCATCAGGTCACTTCTCCACTGTTGATCTGGAGCCTCCAGATCCTACAGTCTCCATCCATATCGGGCAGGTAAGTAACATGACGTTTACCCAACCGATGTAAGAGATTTTCTCTCTCATCCACTGGACACATGTCACCTAGTGTATGGCATTAAGCGGGACTTAGTCAAACCCGCTTACTGCTTGAAGTCCTTCGGAGCACTGAGCAATTAGGGGCTTTCTATCACTGAGGAGGACACCCTGTGATATGTGATTAACATTTTAGTTCTAATTGCATATTAGAAACTACCCATGTTTCTGGATTTTACTTCTCGTTTGTCAATTTGTGTCAACACGTGGTTACCATGGGCCAACAGTTTGCTCATTGCTCCATGTTGATCACAAATTGCATTTGTTTAGAGGTTATTTTTGATATGCTCGACATCGACAAGACTTTGAAACTTCGGCATGATTTTTATAGTGCTCAAGAAACTTTAAGAGTGATTAAGGATCAGATTCGGATCATGGCCTTCCCACTAAAAAAGCTTTTGGACCACCAAAAGCTGGTTTTCTTTCAAGAATCAATCAAGTGACAATATTGCTTCCTCACTTGCTCTATTTCTACCATTTCACACTGCTTCGTTTTGAATATTTGACTCTGATCTTGAGGTACTCAACATCTCCCCTATACATTTTCCTCACATTCCTGTCCAAAACTGTGTCTTCCTACAATTATTTGAGATTTTTAGGTAATAGGTCATCAATAGAAGGCAATTGACTCTACTCTTCTAGATATTCAATTAATGAAAGTTCAAATAGTCTCAAACTGTCTGCATTAACGACTGAGTAGATGTGCATGTAAGCTGGTAAATCAAGGTGAAAAGCATTCTCACCAATTTTCTCAAGTATATTGAAAGGTCCATACATTATTGGCTTTAGCTTCTTACCTTCACCTTGAATTCTATCTTTGCTGATATACAGCCAGACTTGATCACCAACTTGAAAACGGTGATCCATCCGATGCTTGTCATGCCTTTCCTTATACTTGGCTTGGCTCTTTTCTAGCTGTTCCTGTACTGCTTGGTGAATCTCTTGGATTTTTTGAATGAACCCGGTTGCTTTGTCCACATCACTATGTCCATCAACCACTATGCCTTTACCAATGACAAAATCTATGGAGATCTTGGTGTGAAACCAAAATAGGTCTCAAAAGGAGATCTTTGAGTAGAAGAATGTTTAGCATGGTTATAAGCATGTTTCACATGATATAAATGTTCATCCCAAAGTTTGGGATGCTTGCCACAATAGCCTTTGAGCAACTAGATCATTGTCTTGTTGGCCACTTCTGTTTGGCTGTCTATTTGTGGGTGAAAGGCTATTTTATTCTCCAGTTTGGTGTCGATTAGTTCCCACAGACCCGACCAAAAATTCCCAACAAATCGAGGATCTTGATTAGATACAATGGAAGTGTGTAATCCAAAACGAACCCATACACATTGGAAGAACAACTTTGCTATTTGTTCAACTATAATCTATTTGTTACATGGTATTCGAATACGCATTTTAGTAAACCTATCCACAACAACATATAGATAGTCATTACCTTTTCTATATTTGCGTAGTCCCCCAACAAATTCCATGGAAACACTTTCCCAAGGATGAGAAGGTACTAGTAGTGGAGTGTACAAGCCTAGTTTTCTATTACTGGGCTTCCTTTTTGCACACATAGTACACCCCCTTACATATCTAGAAACTATCTCATTCATTTCAGGCCAATAACAAAATCTTTGTAACTGTGCAACTGTTTTACTTACACCAAAGTGACCTGATATTAGAGAAGTCTGTGCTTCTCGAATTATCTTTACTCTTTCAGTTTGTGGAATGCATAACTTTCCCAAATGATACAAGAGTTAGTTCTTAATATGATAATCCAATTCTTCCATTTGTTTGACATGACTTAAAGTTTCATATACATCTTTAAAGTCTATATCTTGAGCATACTGTTCAATGTAGCTTTCATGCAATACTGAATTATTCTTAAGTATAGTATATGCATTGATGATTGGTCTGGACAACATATCTGCAACTTTATTGTGTATGCCCCTTTTATATCTGATGACTAAATGAAACTGTTGTAGGAAACCCATCCACATATAGTGTCTTGATTGCTACAACTTAGTTTGGGAGTGTAAATATTGAAGTGGTTGATGATCAGTATGTATAACTATATCTTTGCCCATTAAATAATGCTTCCACTTTTTCACACTCTGTACTAATGCATACAATTCTTTATCATATGTGGGATAATTAACTACTGCAGAATTAAATATCTTAGAATAATAACATATGGGTTTACTGTGTTGTATCAATGCTGCTCCCATGGCATAGTCATTGGAATCTGTTTCAATCTCAAATGGTCTTTGAAGATCAGACAGTGCTAGTACTTGTGCTGTACTAATCTTTTCTTTCAAGGTGTCGAAGGCTTTCTACTATTTCCTCCCCACTAAAACACCTTGCTCAATCTTGTTAAAGCATGTAAAGGTGTTCTAATTAAGGAAAAGTTAGCAATAAACTTTCTCCAATATTGTGCTACCCCTAAGAAGCTTCTAACTTTAGTAGTAGATTTGGGTTTGGGCCAGTTTACAATGACTGCAACCTTAGAGGGATCTATCTTCAATTCACTACCCCCTACTATATGACCCAAATAATTCAAAGATGTTTTACTAAATTCACATTTTGAGAGTTTAACATAAAGTTTTTCTCTTTTTAAAACATCTAGAGTCTGCTTGACATGATTTAAATGTTCCTCCCATGTTTTACTAAATATACGAATGTCATCTAGATATATAATTACAAAATCATCAATAAACGCTCTGAGTGCATCATTCATTACTCTCATGAAAGTAGTAGGAGCATTAGTTAAGCCAAAAGGCATAACCAGCCACTCATACAATTCCTGCTTTTTTCTGAAAGCAATCTTCCATGCATCTTGCTCTGCAACTCTAACCTAATGATAAGCACTATGCAAGTCCAACTTGGAAAAATAAACAACTTCTTTCAACTGATTTAGTATATCATCTATGCGAGGAAGAGGATAATGATTTTTTATCGTTATCTTATTTATTACTCAGTAATCAATGTACATTATCCATGAGCCATCTTTCTTTCTCACCAAGACAATTGGAGACCCACATGGTGATGTGCTAGGTCTGATGAACCCTTCTCGAGCAACTCCTCTACTTGCTTCTTGATTTCTGCATTCTCTATAGCGGACAACCTATACATTTCGATGTTAGGCAATGGAGAATCTTGCTGCAAATTAATATCATTTATTATTTCCTTTTGGGGTGGCAGACTTTTAGGTTCTTGGAATAGTATATCATATTCTAAAACAACTTTTTCTAAATTATCTTGTTGTTTAGCATTACAACCCTCAAATATTTTGGTTTTATCAGGTTTTTTCCTTTACAACTATCAGTAAAAATTTCTTGCATGAATTTACAATTCTTTTTATCTACCCTGAGTTTATGAGAGTATAATTATTTTTCAGTTTGTGAGCTCTTACAATATATTCGATTCCATCTTTAACGAGTTGATACTTGTTTTCTGCTCTATAGAAAATTGCCTTTATATCATACAAGTAAGGACTTCCTAAAACAATTCCGCGTATATCCAAAGGAACTATATCTAACTCAACCTCACCTACAAATGCTGACCCAAAAGAAAACCTAAGATTGCATTGTCTAGTCACCTGTAGCTGTGCTTTATCACATAACCAACCTAATGGATATGACTTCTTCTGAGGTGTAGTCAGTAATCCCAACTTCTTCACAATTGCTTTAGAAATTAAATTTACTTTTGAGCCACTATCAAACAAAGCATCAATCTTTTGATGCATGGAAATAACTCAAATATGAAAAAACTCATGTCTTTTCCTCTCATTTTCTTCAGTATCGGTAGATTGTGCAGTATTACTAGTGGATGCTTCAAAATTTTTACCTTTTATACCGGTGGCTACAAGGGTTGTTTCATCCCCTGAGTCTGACCCCAAATATCTTTGAATAGTTGCATCAGTCTTCTTCTTTTTGCCTTCGAAATTCTTAGGTCTCAGCTCTGGATGCAAAATCCAATAGTGTTCATCATCATGCCCATCCTTTTTACAATGAGTGCATGAAGACTTTGTCTTTTGTATAACATTGGCTTTCCTCTCTTTCCATTTCTATTTTCTCTTGTTCTTGTTCTTGCTTGTAGTGGGTTTGGATGATGGCCCAACTTCTGGGACCACATTCTTGCCTCTAGCCTCTAAATGGGTAGCTTGAATAGATACCTCATCTATGCTAGTAGGGTTAAACATGAGAATGGTATTTCTTAAATAATTGTGTAGACCACCTATACACTTCAACAATGTTTCAAGTGAGTCTAAAGAAATGCCTAGAATTAATGCTCTTTTTCTAAATTCTTGAGTATAACCTTGTACACTTTTCCCTTTCAATTGTCGAAGAGTTTGCCAGTGAATCATGGCTTTTTGCATATCATCTAGTCGATAGAATTGTTTTTTAATTGAAAAAAGAAATTCACTCAAGACAGATAGAATTTTACCATGCTTTTTCATGTCAGCTTGTGTTCGACCTTTCCACCATACCAAGGAAATTCCTCCAAGGCATACGCTGGCCAGCTGAATCTTACTTTTGTCTGAGTCAATATTCTGCACCCTACAATACATATCAATATGTCTAATCTAATTATCCAGCTTCTCTACATTCAACTCTCCATCATATATAGGAAAATCAAATTTAACATCTAATTTAATCAAAGATGTCCTCTTCTTATTTTCAGGGATATTAGGAGGTGTGAGAAAGTTTTCTTCTTTCCCTTTGCCTTTAGAGTGGTCATGGAGGAGAGAGATTCTTCTTATCCTTTATCTTTGGAGTGTGATGAATCTACATCGCTACCTTTCTTAAACTCCCTATACATTTCCTCTACCATGGACCTCATGGCCAAGAAACTATCTATGAATTGGGGGTTTGATCCCAAGGGACTCTCTTCTAACTTTTTCTTCTTAGGATAGACTCTTCGAACTTCTGGGTTAGCTTCAACCAACTCTTCTTCTTCTAATTTAAACTATGACCTATTTATCATTCAACAACAAAATCTAGCACAAGCTTGTCTAACCTTAACAACCTAGGGATGTGATACCACTTAATCTGAAATCACTCATGAATGATCTCAGAAAATTAATGAAGGTATTACAGACTCATAAGCTCGAGTGTGCCTATGTTATTTTATGCAACAGATCAATAAGATTGTGAAATACACAAACATTGAAGTAGTAAGAGAAACCTAATAAGAAAACACTTAAACACAAAAAGTTTAATAAGGAGTTCACACAATCCTCTTGGGCTGCGTCCCCTAGTCTATCCTTCAGTGGTGGCCTTTCTATTGTGTCTTAAAAAGCAATGTTTTTACAATAATGAGCTCAATTTGAGTCTCATTCAACAGAGGATGATTAGTACGATTGTACTTGGATTCCCCAAGTCTCTAGAGTACATAGGCTCCCCTTACTAAATCTTGACCTCAATTGGTCTCAGTGGCATGAGTCCAATCTGCTACTCAATACCTAACAGGTATACATAGAAGAGTTTTCTTGAAACTCTAAAGCCTTTTCTGGAGTTCACAAACTCTTGGACTCTTTATGACTCTGTCTAGCTCGACGTTTCCTTTGGTCTACAGGTCAACTTGACTTCTTCTCTGTTCTCTACAATTCAATTATCTCTGGCCTCTCGACTTTCAGCTTCTTATCTACCTTATCTTACTCTCTATCTGTTTGTGGCTTAAAGCCAATCTTCTTCCTGACTATTCGTTTACAGCTCTCCTGCCTCTGTCCACTTAAATTCCCCTGCTCTACATCATCATCACTGTGTAACACTTAACAGAGAGGTGGCCACCTGTTCCCTCATGAACTAAGTGTTAGTCCTCTTTGAACAGTCATTATTTTTATTTCTTCTAAGATTTTTGGCGAAACAGATTCCTGTACCAACTCATCAGTCATGCCAGACCTCAAATCTTATGTGACTCGGCCTGTTTCCCCGTTGAATTCGGTCATCCATTAGATAACTTCTCCACTATTGATCTAGAGCCTCTAGATCCTATAGTCTCTGTTCATATCTGGCAGTTAAGTAGCATGAATTTTACCCATCCGATGTGAGTGGTTTTCTCTCTCATCCAGTGGACGCATGTCACCCAGTATATGGCATTTGGTGGAACTCGCTTACCACTTGAAGTCCTTCTGATATCCTGTCGGTTTTAGTGGGGGACCTGCCTTCTGACGGAACCAACATTTTCCATACGGTTTTATGTTTTTGTCAGGATCGAGCACTTAGGGGCTTTCCTTCACAGAGGGGGATGCCCTGCGATATGCAATTAGTGCTTTAGCACTAATTACGTTTTAGAAACTACCTCTGTTTCTAGATTTGATGTCCCGTTTTCCAATTTTTGTCAGCACATGGTTACCATGGGCCAACGGTCTACACACTTTGACAGAGGGTCCTTGTTTCTCCATGCTGATCAAAAATTGCATTTGTTTAGAGGTTATTTCTAATAAGCTTGACATCCATAATACTTTGAAACTTTGGCATGAGTTTTACAGAGTTCAGGAAACTTTAAGAGTGTTTAAGGATTTGATTCAGATCACTTGATATTCTCTTTATCATTGTCTAATCAATCCAAAAGTTATCTTACATTGATTAGTATTTAATTTTCTTAAAAAGAATTGTCGTAAAGTCTTCATTTCTTTGAAAAATAAATTGTCGTAAAGTATTCATTTCTTGTGAAAATAATTGATTGGTCATTTTTCATTTAGTCTCTTTATGTTAATATAAACATTAAAGGAATGAAAAGAAAAACATGCATAATGCATTTATAAGTTTTTGTGTGCTTGTAGGAATGGTATAGGGAATGTTGCATTAAATGTGATCTATGCTCTTTGTTTGGAGATTCTGATTGCTCTATAACTTTTAGTTACAATTTTCATTGTTTAAATCAAATGAAAAGAATTTTTCCCATCTTAGTTGCATTCTAAGAGTTTCAAAAACATTACGTAGTGAACCTGAAAGGTAAACTTTTAAACAAGATCAACTAAAATTTATCTTAATTAACCTAACGGAGCATTGCAACTTAATGCATAACATTTAGAGGTCTAGGCTAGAGATGTGTTCTGGCATCATTAAACATAGCAGTTGTTGCTAACGGTCTGTGATAAATTCCGAGTGTGATAACTCATTCCATGTCCCAAAGTATATCGTAGCTCATCCACGTACTTTCAGGTATATTAGGCGGTGTTATAGTACGAAAGGTATAAGGGAATGCTCTCATTGTGCAGTTTCACATTAGACAATGCTAACACAAATTGGGCCTCTAAGTACTTTCGAGTATATTTGGGAGGAATAAACTAGGTTTATATCCATCCATAGGTAATCGAGTCGGCTGCCTTGTATAATGTGATACACCAAAAACAACATTTGGGGAGATTACATGCATGCATGTTAAGTCCTTGGCTCCTCGGAGGCAGTATATTGCAGTTCACAATTACCTGGTAATTCTTCTTCCTAGATTACCATCTTTTTGTTTATTTCGTTTTATAATAAATCCAATCATCAATCGTGGTAGAAAGTCAACATTTACCCCATTGTTTGCATAGGAAAGTGAGTAAACTACCTTTACCACCTGAAGCTACTCCTAGTCAGTGAAAACGGTCTCGTTTAACTGAGTCTAGTACATAAAAAACTTCTGGTTCTCCATTTGATTTACCAGAGTCACCTATACCAGTGCGTACTATGATTCGAGTTACTCCTACTATTACTGGTTTATCTGCTACTGAAGTGGAACCTTTACAATTACTTTAGGACACTGAAAATGAACTTAGTGAAATGGTAACTGAAGTTGTCCAATAAGAAGTTGATCATTAACCAAAAGTTTTTCAAGAAATTCATCTTGAACCCATTGTTCTTTTACCAGAACACTTGGATCCCGATGTTGAACAACCAGAACTTGTTCCCATACTAGAAGATGATCAACCAGTTTATCCTAAGACATCTGTAACTATTGAGACTTCTGCTTTTCCCAATAGTCAAACACCAAAAATTTATTACGGACCTGGTGGTGAAATCCTTCCACCCAGTTTGATTGCTATTGAAGAGGATTTTGAAGAAGAAACTTAACCTAGAACTCCAAGTCATTTTGGACCAAGGCTTTATCTTTATCCTTCTTTTCCTTAGTTAACTTATACTGCTCCCCTTGATCCTATTTACTTTCAAACTCCTGTAGATTCATTAGGACATTTATTGGGTCATTTGACTATCGCTGAAACAATGTCCCACATGGTGTCATCTGTTACAGTTGTGACAACATCTACTGTCGCTACTTCTTCGATGATTACTACAACACTTGAGTCACATCTATATCGAGGTTCGTCCATCCCACTGGGTTACCAATCATTATCTCGAACTCACTCCAGTGTTTCTAGTCCATGGTCTTCGCCCATGTAGTGCGTAGGAATTTTACCTGGTTCTTCACTTACGGATACTGAATAGGTTGATCCATCGAGTCAATATCAAGTTGGCCCATCTAGTTACTATCTAATGTATCCACTTAACATTGGATTACCTCCATGTGGAGAACAATATTCCCAATCTGGTTATTTTCCATACTTTGCAGGGCCTCCATATGGAAGTATACCATCATCTTTAGGTCCAACTTATTCTAGAATGACTATTTGTCAATGGCAGCCTACAATGCCTATTCAACCAAGGATTGTGTATCCATTAAAACAATTACAACCTATTTCATCCATACCTACTAAGCCTGTCGTTACGACTTTACCACAGTTGCAAGCTTAGTTGATTGTGTCTCAACCTTTGCAAGTTGATCGTTTAACCTCTTACGCTGAAGTTTTAGGTCTACAGACTCAGTATTCTCAAGTCGTTTTACAACAACCATTTTTTTCTGGAATCCAACAACCTTAGGTCGGTTTACCATTAACTGGGATGACTCAAAATTATACTGGTCCAATTTATCCACAACCTGGTCAACATTATACTAGTGGGAAACAACCATTATATCAACAACTGTGGCAGCCATAATACTAACAACAACAATTCCAACAACACCAAACTTATCCTAGACTTGGTCAACAAGCCTATGTTGGGTTTCGTCAATAGCAAGCTTACCCAGGTTCTAGTCAACAAGACTATGTTGGTTTTGGTCAACAACAAATTTATCCTGGTTCCCAACAACAACCTTATACTAGATGTGGTCAACAAGTCTACCCCTATGAAGGATACCAACAACATACTCCTTATGTTGGTATGGAAAGGCCTATTTCCCAGGCAATTCCATCTTATCCTAGTTACACTCAACCCGATCTAAACAAATAATTGCCTTTTGTTACGACACTTGAATTTCAAATCTAAATCGGCTTACCAATGATCCCATTCTTTCTTTAGCTAGGTGGCTAGTGATTCCACATAAATTGCCTTATGATATTCCAAAGTTCAATGGGAACCCTGGAGAAGATCCTTCCAATCACATTATGAATTTTCATTTATGGTGTTCATCTAACTCCCTAAATGATGATTCAGTAAGACTACGTCTTTTCTAGCGAATTCTCACTGGTCCGGGTGCAAAGTGGTATATTGAATTACCACGAGCTTCATTTGACAACTTCACAACCTTAGCCACTACATTTTTAACCCATTTCCAGTTACCCATCAAATATGAAGCTAGAACGAAAATGTTGACCATCTTTAAATAGACCGCTACTACTCACATTTACGATGATATTCATGAGTGGCGTCGTTGAAAGTTATTGAAAGTTCAAAATTTTTGTTCTTGATCAGATTTTAGCTGAGTGGTTTATTAAATCCATGTTGCCATATATCACTGAGGATGTGGCTAGAGGAGGAGTTGTTACTGAAGAGAAAGTAATTGCTCGTGCCCAATGCTTACACTTGATTTACACTCGGTCTAGCATGCTCTATAATAAGATTTAATATGCACCTAGAGTAGCTTTTACTGTTCCACCACCTCCATCTGGTAAGGACTCTAATGCCAGTGATGGTGTGATAGGTTCTTCAGGCACACAAATAATAGGTATACCATCTAATCAAACACTTTCTATTTCAAATCAAACCTCTAATATGCCTGGTAATACACTTCCCTCTGAAATAAATGACATGTCATCTAACAAAGGTAAAAATGAAAAGAAATTTGGAAGCAAGAAAAAGGGGAAAACCAAAAAGAAACCAAATTCTCCCCCTCTAGAGAAATCATCTTACTCCGCTTGTCCAACTAGGAAACCTCGTTATCCACGTTTAATTTGTAATGAGGAGCACTTTACGCAAGACTGCCTCACCACCCTAAAGTCTCAAAAATTATTAAGACTTCTTGTAAATCCGCTATGTTGACACACCCTTTTCCCAACCCAGAGACTCATTTTTTTGCTACAGATCATGCTTCCACTTCACAAGTTATTATGCTATCTTCCACTAAGCCTAAAACTGATGTTTTGGTGACTACACGAAGTAAATATTATGATAATCCATCATTTTCGTCGAATAACTAGGCTATAGATCAACCCAATGCTTCAACTTCAACTTCATCTGACTCCATTCCACCACCTATTCCACCAGAGTTAACAATAAAATTGCCTAAGGGGTGTGTTCATAAATCTACATTCAACCTTCGAGCTCAAGTAGTGCAAAATTATAACATAGTAGAAGATTTGGCTCAATCACCTTCTGCTATGTCGACGCTAGAGGTGCTTCAAAATTGTCCCCCCCAAAAGCATGCTTTATTTTCAGCAATTGGTGGAATTGATCTAACGGATTTCAATGTCATAGTTTGTAACCGTGTGGGTTATACGCCACAATTACCAACATAGCTAGCATTCGTGATCCAAGTAAATGCTTTGAATCACCTCATTCACCGAACCATTTTTTATGAAGGTGCATCTACTTGTATCGTGTCAATGAATTGCTGGAAAAATATTTTGACGATCACACTTGTTAGGGCCTAAATCTACCTCAGGCTAAGAAAGGCAGATCTAGGGTAACATCAAACCACGCTTAACCTGGTAGCTAGCCCTACCAGGTCGGGAGAGGGCTCTCTCCTTATCAATCTCAGTAAAATATAGAAAATTATGCTTGAGATGACTGTTGTAAAGACTAATTTTAGGCTAGGTATATGTTCAGAGGAGTTTGATTGAATTTTATGATGTTTTGCTGGCTCAAAAGTGAAAGGCAGATTTGGGTATGGGGAATGGACTCAGTCTTGCAAAGATCTCTATGGGGAGAGGTAGGAAAATGGTTTAGCACTTAAAATTGAGTGAGATGGAGAGATTTTAGATTGGTGAGGAGTTGGAGAGGGCATGAAAGTCTCATGGATCCTCTTCAACCAGCTGAAAACATAAATAACTAAACAAAACCCTAGGTAAAGCACTGCAACTCAATGAATTCTACCTTTTTCCTTGTTTCATTTAGTTGAGATGAATAGAGAGAGATAATGGCATACATAAAACACATGTAAACTTGCAATTACAGAAGGAAACACAATACAAAATCAAGTTGCCACAAGATTCCCATAAAGTGTTGCAAACCCTGGTCTATTCCTTTTCCAAACTACTAAGATGAGTGTACAATAATGCTCAAAGCATTCACAAGAGTCCAAGCTTTTCCAATGACTGAAAAATTACAAGATATAGGCAACCAAAAACTTATCCTAGACTCTAGGGGTCGAGCTCATAAGTTTAGGAGTTGTTCCAACAATGTCTAAACTAAGAACTAAAAAGTAGGCAATGGAACAGCTTGCCTCTAAAAACTAGAGAACTGATTCATTTAGTTACAAACTACCCTTTCATGGATGAATCTACCTCTATGAGTGAAAATTTAACATATTTACATAAAAATCTATCAAGTCACATCAAATTACATCATGATTTTGACTATTAGAAAGAGAAAAGTCAAACTATGAAGAAACTAGGTGAAAAAACAGAGTTTTTTTTTAACAAAATGACAAAATTTCATCCTATGTGTTGCACTCCTGATCCTATGCACCACGCTATTTTGTAGCTGCTTTTGGAGCCTTTCCCGTGCACCACATTTCCTCCAAGTGGGCTTGTTGGAAAGACCTACCTGTCTACTTTCTCGAACAAGTAGAATTTCAAAAATTTTTCTCCATTTGCCCCTCCAAAAAGGAGTTCTCCCAATACTGCTTTCTTTGTGGCCAAAAAGGCGCAAAAAGGTCATTTTTGAGTTGTTTTTGACCTTTTTGGAAGCTCAAAACCTGTCAAAATTTCTTTTCCATGTGAGGGCATTCATATTTTTCCATGAGGAATGAAAAAATACTGAGTTTTCCTCAAAAGGACGTCTCTAGAAAAAGCGCGCACCAAGTAGTGCGGCGCACCAAACGGAAAAACCTGTTTTTTAGGCCAAAATTTCAAAATTTGCAAAAGGCTTGAAATTTGGGCTGAGTGTCCATCATCAAGTGCTGTGCTAGGCTAAGGAAGCCTCAGCTAGGATATGGAGCCTATCTTACTCTTTTCGCTTCCTTGATGCTTTCTTCAACTTGGCCTTCAAAATCCTGATTCTTGCTTTGCACACCTTGTTTCTCGCCAAGTAGTGGTAGCACATGTGCCTCAACATCTTTCTCTCCCTATTGGCCTCCTCTAGCATCTTTTCCAAGTTCATATTTTCCCTCTCAAGCAAAGATTCATGATCAACATCAATTTCTTGTTCAAGTGGTGTCAACTTGATTTTCCTCCTCTTGGCAGCTTGCCAGTTTTCTCGTATGTTTTGTAGCTCTATGATGGTTTTCTGATCCTCTAGTTGTTTGTTTCCTTGCTCCAAATATTTGATTATCCATTTGGCTCTTTCCAGGTTAAGAGACAAATCATGAATGTCAGCTTTTTGTTCCTGAATGATCTCCTTGAGCTTTGAGCTTTGGGAGCCCAAATCGGTGTCATCATCTTGAATAAGAATTAAATATGTCCCTTGTCCTCCTAAAGGCCCCTAATCATGTAATGCCTGCTTACCCTTGTCTTGTACCTACTTTGTTGTTGAAGGAAACGATACCCCTTCCACCCTACGTGGAGATAGTGCTCGTTTTGCTATTGTAAACAATCTTCTTGAGCCCTTTGGGTATGTAAAAAACACTGGCACACTGGTGGTCTGTGTCCCATGCACCTCCTACTAATGTGAAGGCTCTCCTACCTCATGAAAAAATGATGCGGGTACTTGAGGACCTATAAAGACCTCATGTGCAATGAAATCCTCCCATGAGATATTCAATAAACCAAGCTGATGCAAGACCACAATTTTGATCAGTGCAAAGTGATAGATTCTATTATACTGTTGATGAGGAGGCTTCCTTTGAACCAAGGTGGTCATCTTCTCAATATTCCAACAAATAAAATAGGGGAGATTCATCGTTCTCACCCTAGTGAAGTGCATCAACAGTTTGATGTGGTACGCATACAGGTGAGAAAATCTACCCTCACAGCAGAAATATTTAATTATGTGTTTCATCAAGGGTGCATATGTGTCCTGAAGGTACCTTAAAGGGAAAATTCTGCCAATATTCCTCTGAAAAACAACCTTGACGTAAGGCTCATAATGATCTCTATCAACAAACTTCCCTTTATTCCATTGCTCAACTACATTTTGAATACTGGTTGCTTGAGCAATAGTCTCAGGTGTACAGGTGAATGTCTCACCTGCCAAAGTGACTTGGGCATTATGAAGATGGAGCACAAATAGTCTGGCTAGCTCATTGTGGTATTTAACTCTTGCCACCATCTCACAAAATTGAAAACAAAATTGATGTTGGAAGCATGTGACAACAAAAGGACAGGCCAACAACTCAGCAAGTGAAGTAGGCTCCTCCCAGTTATGTTTTCCACTTTTATGAGGCCTCCTTGGTGCATGCATTTCTCTAGAAGAATCACTGACTGTTTCCTCATTTCTATCATAGGAAGAATCTGACTCCATCTTTGCCAATGATTTAGTTTTCTTAGATCAGTATGAAGATATTTTATGGTGTCAATAGGTTTTTGCTGCCAAAGATATGAATGTATAAGGTACTGTGGAGGGAATGTTTATGAGGGGTTTGGGAATGTTGCTAACACGTTTTTGGGAATAAAATGGTTTAGGGGATGATATTTAGGGTTTGGGAATAGCAATTAGTGTTTGGGATAGTGGGATTAGGGATTTAAGGTTATTAGTTTAGGGATATGGGGAATACGGAATGGGAAATATGAATGAAAAGGGAGAGAGAAAATGAAGTCAGGGAGTGAGGGAGTGAACATGAGAGGAGTAGGTTTAGCTACAAAACAAATACAATTTGTAAACCCTATGCAATGGTTTTTCATCAAAATGCAAGGAACTAGGGTTTCAATATTTCCCTATTAAATCACCAAGAAGACTAAGACAAACTCATTCATTGGTCATGAGGGAGCATCAACATACTTGGACAATGGAGAATCAAGTTTGAGAGTTTGGAGCAAGCAGTGAGTATTTTCGTGCCTTGTAGACCTGTGCACCACGCCACCTCACAGGTGCACCACGCTTTCTTTGTGCGCTGCTCCCCTTGTCAAATTACACTGTGAACTAGTGCTCGGCGTGCCGTGCTGGCTCTGTGCACCACACCCCAACCCAGGTGTGTCGCGCCTGCGATTTTCCTTATTTTCACCAAAAATTGCTCTCTTGGCTTTTGAAACACAAATACACTTTCTCTCCTTCACTTTTGGCATGCAAATGAACCTCCTTGATATGAATATACTTTATATAGCAATGAATTCAATTTTTGACTTATGAAAACCCACTTTGCTAATGTTTGATTTTTACTTGCTTTAAAACCTCTGTTTTTGGGCAGTTTCCTTTACTTTTTGCCTTTGATGGACTGAATACTTTGGCATTTTGTTTCTTTTTTAGGAACTGAAGTAGCAGAGGCTTGGAAAAGTGACCAGGTCTGCTTCTAACATTATTACATATAGAGAAAATGAAATTACATGAAATTTGGTACATGAAACATAAAAAAATATGCTTTTCCTCAAAATAGGGTTTTGAGGAAAAATCAATAATTGAGCATGTGATCATTGAAATTATTGCTGCTGAGACTTTATTTGACCTCCTCATGCACCTGCTGACCATTATTGAGTGTTTTCAAGACCTTATTGACAAAACCCTAGATCTGATGAGACCTAAAACCCTAAAAATGACTTTTGCAAATTTAAAGACAAAAAATGACTGCAGATGATTTAGATGAGTGAAAATGGGCCAGCTGGTAAAGAACATGAGGAAAAATGTATAATATGCCCTTACCATCAAATGATCCATGATCTTAATGGAATGTATCTGATCGGATGAGATGCCTAACATGAAATGCAACAAGATAATTTGATCACTAATGGAGGGATGAATATACTGACACTAACATTGGCTCCAATTAGGATGGTAGCTCCTTGGAGGTGCTAAGAAATACAAATCTCTGGGAAGGCAGGTAGTGCCTTCATCAATTGGGCTATGGAGTCAATAACTTTGACAAACCAAAACCAATATCTTGACTCAATTTCAGGACTGAAATCCAACTCAAAACTAACTCAAAACTGAACTGACTAAAACACAAAATGACTCAAGACTTAACTGAAACAAGTACTTACAAAGATTTTTGAATGGCAGCAGACCATCGAGATTTGAGGATGTTATGAAACCAACTCAAGAAAATATAGATCAACGCCATAGAATTCAACCTCTTCGAGGGGGAAACCTCATTTACATTAAATAAATGAACAATTCTTTGATGATACAAATGAAAAGACCTCCTTTCTCTATATAGGAGTCTAAGGGGTCATAACATTATTAGAGCCAACATAACAATAATAATGTAAGCGCACAATAATAAAAATAGTGGGCTTCTATGGGGGACAATAGTAAAAATATGGGCACTACATGGGTACATCAATATAATAAGTGGGTTATAATAATAACAATAAGGAGTTACACTAGTAGTATAGGGGCCTAACATGCCCCTCTCCTTCAAAAAGCGTTGTCCTCAACTCTTGAGTAATTCTTGATGCTTCTGTATAAAATTCTTGTCCTCCAATGTGGAATCATCAGCGGGTAAGTTCTTCCACTTGATGAGATACTATGAAATTGATCTATTTCATAGCTGTCGGATTCTTGTTTCTGTGACTGCTCCAAGTTCCAATATGATCTTTCCTTCCTCTTCAATTTTTGGCAATATTGTTTGAATTGGGATCTTTTGCAACTTTTGAATAAGTGGCCATATTTCTTCATCATTCATTCATCCTTTTCTTCGTTTATCCAATCTAGTTGGATAATAGAAATAGCACAAAACAACAATTCCACATCCTCATCCTTGAAGAGTCTTCCCATTCGGTAAGGTCGCCATTTTTTAAGTGCATGTAGTATTGCCAATATTTCCTTCTCATAAATAGCTTGCTTGATATGTAGTAGTAAAAATACCCAATCACCTACATCAAAACATTTTTCACTACGATGTTGATCTACCTGTTGTTTTGTTTGATTTTGCACCGAAGTGGCGTTATCCTTCAAAAGTTGGAGAACTTGTTGTTGATGCTTGATGTGATCTTTCACTGCTTGAACCTTTTTCTTCTTGATATGTCCTTCTATCTCTAGAGTTTTGGGAGTAGTAATTTCTTCTAATCCTTTACAAGATATGGTCGGATTCATTTCTTGATGCTCGATGTGATCTTTCACTTCTTGAACATTTTTCTTCTTGATATGTCCTTCTATCTTGATAGTTTGAGGAGTGGTAATTTCGACCAATGAAATTACAAGATATGGTTGGATTCATTTCTTCTTTCTTGATGTGATCTTTCACTTCTTGCACCTTTTTCTTCTTGATATGTCCTTCTATCTTGAGAGTTTGAGGAGTGGTTATTCTTGCCAATGCTTTACAAGATATGGTCTGATTCATTTCTTCTTTCTCTAGGGTGGGGTCTTGGCATATATCCTCTTCTTTTGATGTTTCTTGATCCTTTTCTTCCTCCTCTTCATTATTTAATGTAAAAAATTTTATTCTCAGTGCAACTTATGACCTTTAGTGCATTTGCTATCACAATTGTAACAAGCCCTTTTTCTCTTTTTTCTTCCAATTGTTGTGGTGTAACCCTTGTAGGTTGTGGAAGGCTAGGAGAAACAACACTTCCATCTTTATAGTTGTGAGGGATATGCTTCCTGGTTTCCATAATTTTTCTTTCCACTATGTCACAAATCCCTTTTACTCTTTCCAATTGTTGTGGTGTTGCTCTAAAGAAGGTGTTGCTCTTTGTATCCTCAAAATGTGCTATCATTTCCTCCGTGAAAATTGACCACGTAACAAGTTTTTTACAAGAACAAAGCCCTTCATACCATAAAATCTAATACAGTTCTAAGTATGAAGATGCAATACACACCTTTTGTAACAGTGGTACACCATGTAGATCAAAATATTGCTCCATCTGAAGTATCCAATTTATCGGATCCTTGCCATCAAACTTCCTCATCTTACTTTTAAATGATTTTAGGAGCTCGATCTTGAAATGACTGTAACTCTGTACTTTCGGATCTTCAAGTTCTAAAATTTTGATCTGTAGTAGCCCTCTCCATCCTCTTTCCAATGCCACCAGTCTGATCCAAATTGGATTCTCCAAGAAAGAGTTATGCACAATCTCCCAAGATGACCTGATTATAGACCTTTCTAGAACAACGAACTTGTATCAAGTGCCATGTGTCACTGTTTCGACCTTTAGTACTAAAAAATATATACAAAATATTATAGTCCATCCTCTTTCTATATCTTCTTAAAAAATTTCAATCTGATGCCCAGAGATAAAGTTATGACAATTTTCCCCAGGTCGCCTGTTTGGAATGTAATTCAGGAATCTACAAAAAAACCAACTTCCTCACATCATATCTCCCCAAATATAGAGTGAAAATCTCTGAAATTGGGACCCAAGGTTTAGCGTGATTTCTTCTCAAATGGGTTTTTTTCTTAGCTTCTGAAATGTTGTAGATAAAACGTTATAGCGAAAATGCCACGATGACTTATTTGGAGCAGCGAGACCCTAAAATCCAAAGCTCTAATACCAAATGTTATGAAACCAGCTCAAGAAAATATACAAAAGATAGATCAACAACTTAGAATTCAACCTCTTTGAGGAGGAAACCTCGTTTACATTACATAAATGAACAATTCTTTGATGATACAAATGAAAAGACCTCTTTTCTATATATAGGAGTCGAAGGGGTCATACCATAATCAAAGTCGACATAACAATAATAATGTAAGGGCACAATAATAACAATAGTGGGCTTCTATGGGGCACAATAGTAACAATATGGGCACTATATGGGTACATTAAATAATAAGCGGGTTGTACTAATAACAATAAGAGGTTACACTAGTATTATAGGGGCCTAACAAAGGACTTCAAATCATGATGACAACCACCTGCCTATTGATGAAGCATGTACAATCATGTCTAGTGATACTTCTAATGTAACCAATCTAGAAGATGGCTACATAATGAAATTCTGCTCTCACTTTCCCTGAGTAGGTAGAACAATGTACATGTAGGAAAATCATAATAACAATTGAAACCAAGGCTTATTCTAATAAACTAGGCTACATTCATCTTCTTTAATTCTTGCAAAAGAATGCCGAATGGATCTTGATAATCTTGAAGCACTATCCTGTATTGAGATGCAACAGCAAAAATACAAGTACTCCCTTTATTCTAATCTGAAAGAACAATTGGTTGCTGATTGATAGTAACTGACTTGAATTCTGGCATACTGTGTCTCTCAAACTCACATTCCTCAATTTCATGGTCTAGGTCATTCTTAAACAGAAAACAATCTTCAAGGTTATCAAACATGATAGCCTTATCATTTTGATGAAATAAAATATTATATGTTTGCTAGTCTATAAATTTAATTTCAAGACTGTCATCATTTTCAAAAGAGGAAGAAGTTATACCAACACCTTCTTGACCATGAGCACACTGTAGATCTATGTTAGCTTGAGCTATAACATGACCTTTCATGAGTTGATCTATCTCATCTTCAGACAGAGGAGATAGGAATTTTTGTTTCCTTTTGCTCAAGCAAGTATTGTCTTCTTGAAATAACATTTTTAAACATGAAAATCTTGAATGACAGTCCTCAATTCCCCGGTCTTCTGAAATTTGAAAACATTGTTGATCATATTCATATGACATGGAAATCAAACTATCATTTACCATTGATTTATTGAAAGAATATTTTTCAATTACTTGAATATAGATCTCATCTTGTTTTTCATAAAATGACTGGATTAGCCCCTCATGCAGGCTTGGGTCAATAACTATGTCTTCTTCATTCCAAATGATCTGAACATGTAGAGCGCTCCTTCATGGGATTCAGAACAAGGTACTCTTGATCATCATGATCTGAATCTATATCTAAAATAGCCGACTTGAATTTATCACATTCTAAAATTGAAACTTGACTTTCCTGCATACTATCATCTGCTATCAGCAAATCAGAAGTAAGACCTTCTCTTTCATCATTTTCCATTGCACTAAGATCTTGATCCTCCTGCAAATTTTCCTGATCATCTTGATAAGTATCACTCTCTTTATGCTGCTGAAATGGATTTTCATACAGGGCTTCCATGATCTCATCGTCCCTGAAGTTATCATCCTCATAAATTCTCTCAAGATTTTGAATAAAACTATAAACATGTTTGCAACATTTCTGAACTAATAATAATGATGGATAAGATTATTTATACCTTTCAAAGAACATGGCATGAAAATCCTTTAAACAGTAAATATAAGCAGGTAGAAAACTTTCATACCAAGATCAAGCTTCACCTTCCAGAGTGGCCATGAATATCCTCATCAAGTAGTCTTTAGGAAAATCAACCTTCAACTTTCAAATATGTATGTGAAATCTAACCAGATATAAAGCAACATCATTCCTATTATCGTATTTAAACATAGGCAAATTCCTTTGACAATCTACCTTATGAATTTTATTTGAGAAACTTGGAAAATGATCTCTGCTCATGGGAGCATACTGTCGAGCAAGAAAATCCATTTTGATAATAATGAATTGACCAAGAAATTCCTCAGGCTACTAGTTCTTGAAGAGTAGATTTGCCATAAAAATTATGAACCTTGGGATTCTTCGACATTGGAGTCACCAGGTGAATGATTTCAGCCTTCTTGTGTCTGATCGTTGTCCACCATCAATAATCAGATCTAACTTGATACATGTACCGGGGCAACTTGCAAGTCAGATGTTCAGTTTATAAAATGAAATCGAAGATTGACTGAAGCAGCATTCATCTACTTATGCACTCGCAAAGCAATGTGTAGTTCAAAGGCTACCTGGCTAACTTCAGGCTCTGTCTGTGGTTTATTAAGAAAGAACACCATCAAACAAATAAGCTTTTCTTCCCGAGTATGGTCGCCACTATGTTAGGGCCTAAATCTACCTCAGGGTGAGAAAGGCAAGTCTAGGGTAACATCAAACCATGGTTTCTCCTTGTCAATCTCAGTAAAATATAGCAAATGAGGCCTGGGATGACTAATGTAAAGAGTAATTTTAGGCTAAGTATATGTTTAGAGGAGATTGATTGAATTTGATGATGTTTTGTTGGCTCAAAAGTGAAAGGCAGATTTGGGTATGGGGAATGGATTCAGTCTTGCAGAGATCTTTATGGGGCGAGGTAGGAAAATTGTTTAGCACTTCAAATTGAGTGATATGGAGAGCTTTTAGACTGGCGAAGAGTTGGAGAGGGCATGAAAGTGTCACAGATCCTCTTCAAACAACTGAAAACATAAATAACTAAACAAAACCCTAGGTAGAGCACTGCAACTCAATGAATTCTACCTGTATCCTTGTTTCATTTAGTTGATATGAACAGAGAGAGATAATGGCATAACTAAAACATATTTAAACTTGCAATTATAGAAGGAAACACAATACCAAATCAAGTTTCCACAAGAATACCATAAAGTGCTGCAAACTGTAGTCTATTCCTTTGCCAAACTGCTGAGATGGGTGTACAATAATATTCAAAGCATTCACAAGAGTCCAACCTTTTCCAATGACTGAAAA
Organism: Pinus taeda; assembly: GCA_000404065.3. Lineage (NCBI taxonomy): Eukaryota > Viridiplantae > Streptophyta > Pinopsida > Pinales > Pinaceae > Pinus > Pinus taeda. Next base: position 118,411 of record APFE030720299.1, read on the forward strand.
ATTACAAGATATAGGCAACCAAAAACTTATCCTAGACTCTAGGGGTCGAGCTCATAAGTTTAGGAGCTATTCCAGCAAAGTCTAAATTGAGAACTAAAATGCAGGGAATGGAATAGCTTGCCTCTAAAAACTAGGGAACTAATTCATTCAGCTACAAACTACCTTTTCATGAATGAATCTACCTCTATGAGTGAAAATTTAACATATTTACATCAAAATACATCAAGTCACATCAAATTACATCATGAGTTTGACTAATAGAAAGAGAAAAGTCAAACTGTGAAGAAACTAGGCAAAAAAAAATGTTTTTTGACCAAAATGTCAAAATTTCATCCTGTGCGTCGTGCTCTTGATCTTGTGGACCGTGCTACTTTGGAGCTGCTTTTGGAGGCCTTCCCATGCACCAAATTTTCTCTAAGTGGGCTTATTGAAAATATCGGCCTATCTACTTTCCAAAACAAGTGGAATTTTCGAATTTTTCCTCCATTTGTCCCTCCAAAAATGAGTTCTCCCAACACTGCTTTTTGTGTGGCTAAAAAGGGGCAGAAAGGTCATTTTTGAGGTGTTTTTTACCTTTTTCAAAGCTCAAAACCTGTCCAAATTTCTTGGCCATGTGAGAGCATTCATATTTTTCCATGAGAAATCTACAAATGTTGAGTTTTCCTCAAAAGTGGGTCTCTAGAAAAAGCACATGCCAGATGGCACGGCGCACCAAACGAAAAAACCTGTTTTCTAGACAAAAATTTCAAAATTTGGAAAACGTTTCCCAAATTTCTTGAAATTTGGGCTGAGTGTCCATCATCAAGTGCTGTGTTGGGCTAAGGAAGCCTTAGCCAAGATCTAGAGTCTATCTTTCGATTTTCACTTCCTTGTTGCTTTCTTCAACTTGGCCTTCAAAATCCTAATTCTTGCTTTGCACACCTTGTTTCTCGGCAAGTAGTGGTAAGCCATGTGCCTCAACATCTTTTTCTCCCTGTTGGCCTCCTCTAGCATCTTTTCCAAGTGCATATTTTCCCTCTCAAGCCATGATTCATGATCATCATCAATTTCTTGTTCGAGTGGTGTCAACTTGATTTTCCTCCTCTTCACAGCTTGACGATTTTCTCGTATGTTTTGTAGCTCCATGATGATTTGCTGATCCTCTAGCTGTTTGTTTCTTCGCTCTAGATATTTGATTATCCATTTGGCTCTTTCCAGGCTAAGAGAAAAATCATGAATGTCAGCTTGTTGTTCTTGAATGATCTCCTTGAGCTTTGAGCTTTGGGAGCCCAAATTGGTGTCATCATCCTAAATAAGAATGAAATTTGTCTCTTGTCCTCCTGAAGGCCCCTCATCATGTAATGCTTGCTTACCCTTCTCATGTACCTGCTTTGCTGTTGAAGGAAATGAGACCCCTTCCACCCTGGGTGGAGATAGTATTTGTTTTGCTGCTGCAAACAATCTCCTTGTGCCCTTTTGGTATGTAGCAAACACTGGCACACTAGTGTTCTGTGTCACATGCACCTCCTACTAATGTGAAGGCTCTCCTGCCTCATGCAAAAATGATGGGGGTACCTGAGGACTCGTAAAGACCTCATGTGCAATGAAATCCTCCCATGAGATATTCAGTAAACCAAGCTGATGCAAGACCAAAATTTTGATGAGTGCAAAGTAATAGATGCTATTATATTGCTGATGAGGAGGCTTCCTTTGAACCAAGGTGGTCATGTTCTCAATATTCCGGCAAATAAAATAGGCGAGAAAATCTTCCCTCACTGTTGAAATATTTAATTATGAGTTTCATCAAGGGTGCATATGTGTCCTAAAGGTACCTGAAAGGGAAAGCCCTGCCAATCTATCTCTAAAAACCACCCTTGATGTAAGGATCATAATGATCTCTATCAACAAACTGCCCCTTATTCCGTTGCTCACCTACATTTGGAATATCGGTCGCTTGAGCAATAGTCTCAGGTGTCAAGGTGAATGTCACACTTGCCAAAGTGAGTTGGCCATTATGAAGATGGAGCACAAATAGTCTGGCTAGCTCATTATGGTATTTAACTCTTGCCACCATCTCACAAAATTGAAAACAAGATTGATGTTGGAAGCATGTGACAACAAGAGGACAGGTCAACAACTCAGCAAGTGAAGTAGGCTCCTCTCGGTTATGCTTTCCACTCTTATGAGGCTTCCTTGGTCCATGCATTTCTCTAGAAGAATCATTCATTGTTTCCTCATTTCTATCATAGGAAGACTTTGACTCCATGTTTGCCAATGCTTGAGTTTTCTTAGATGAGTATGAAGAGATTTTATGGTGTCAATAGATTTTTGCTGCCAAAGATATGAATGTATGAGGGACTGTGGAGGGAATGTTTATGAGGGGATTCAGAATGTTGCTGACAGGTTTTTGCGGAATAGAACGGTTTAGGGGATGATATTTAGGGTTTGGGATAGTGGGATTAGGGATTTCGGGTTAGTAGTTTAGGGATATAGGGAATATGGAATGGGAAATATGAATGAAAAGTGGGAGAGAAAATGAAGTGAGGGAGTGAGGGAGTGAAAATGAGAGTAGTAGGTTTAGCAGCAAAACAAGTACAATTTGTAAACCCTATGCAATGGCTTTTCATCAAACTGCAAGGAACTAGGGTTTCAGTATTTCCCTATTAAATCACCAAGAAGACTAAGACAAACTCATTCATTGGTCGTGAGGAAGCATCAACTTACCTGGACAATGGAGAATTTAGCAATTTTGAGAGTTTGTAAGAAGCTTTGAGTGTTTTTGGACCTTGTAGACCTGTGCACCGTGCCACCTCACAGGTGTGTCGCACTTTCTCTGTGAACCACTCCCCTTGAAAAATTACACTGTGAACTAGTGCCTAGTGTGCCGCGCTGGCTCTATGTGCCACGTCCCAACCCAAGTGCAACGCGCCTATGATTTTCCTTATTTTGGCCAAAAATTGCTCTCTTGGCTTTTGAAACACAAATACACTTGCTCTCCTTCACTTTTGGCATGCAAATGAACCTCTTTGATATGAATATACTTTATATAGCAATGACTTCAATTTTTTACTTATGAAAACCCACTTTGCTAATGTTTTATTTTTACTTGCTTTAAAACCTCTATTTTTGGGCAGTTTGCTTTACTTTTTTCCTTTGATGGACTCAATACTTTGGCATTTTGTTTCTTTTGCAGGAACTAAAGTAGCAGAGGCTTGGAAAAGTGACCAAGGCTGCTTCTAACATTATTACATATAGGGAAAATGAAATTACATGAAATTTAGTACGCATGTGATCGTTGAAATTAGTGTTGTTGAGAGTTTATTTGACCTCCTCATGCACCTGCTAACCATTATTGAGCATTTTCAAGAACTTATTGACGAAACCCTAGACGTAATGAGACCTAAAACTGTTGGGTCCCTATAATACTAGTGATTACCCCATTACTATTGTAGTTGTACCCCTTATTAATATTGTTGTGCCCCTATTGCCCCCATATTATTATTATTGTTCCCCATAGAATCCCTCTATTGCTATTTTTGTGGCTTTATATATTATTTGTTAGGTCGGCTTGGTTATATTGTGACTCCCTTAGACTCCTATATATAGAAGGAGGTTTTATCATTTGAATCATCCAAGAATTGTTCATTTATGTAATGTAAAGTAGGTTTCCCCCTCAAACAGCCTGAATTCTAAGGCGTTGATCTATATCTTTTCTATCTTTTCTTGAGCTGGTTTCATAACATTTGGTATCAGAGCCTTGGATTCTAGGGTTTCGCTGCTCCAAACAGGTCATCGTGGAATTTTCGCTATAACATTTTTTCTGGGACGTTTCAGAAGTTGAAAAAAAAACCCATTTGAGAAGACATTGTGCTAAATCTCGAGTCCAAATTACGGAGAATTTTGCGCTATATTTGCAGAGATATGATCTGAGGAAGTTGGTCTTTTTGCCGACTCCTGAATTACATTCCAAACAAGTGACCTCGGGAAAATCATCATAACTGTTTCTCTGAGCATTGGATTGAAGTTTCGTCAGAAATATGCAGAAGAGGACGGACTGTTGTTTCTTCTATATATTTTTCAGAGCCATAGGTCGAAACAGTGACTCGTGGAACGTCATACAAGTTTGCTCTACTAAATTAGTCTATAATTAGGTCACTATGGGAGATTTGGCATAACCCTTCATTGGAGAATCCAAGTGGGGTTAGACTGGTTGCAATGGAAAGAGGACATAGAGGGCTACTGCAAGTTGCAATTTAAGAACTAGATGATCCGAAATTACAGAGATACATCAGAGGCAATATCGAGCTCCTACAAAGTGAAAATAGGTGTGTATATTTTTTTAAATGTTTTCTTAAGCTTGGTTTGAAAATTTATTTTGAAGGAATTCAAAGGGCATAGTGAAGCATTATTATCAGTAATTGATGCTCCGAAGAAAGAAAATGGAAACACCTAGTAGGCGACCTGAAAGCTCTAGCATGACTCATGAAGAAGAGGAAGAAATGCAACATGATATATCAAAATTACGAGACCAAGTGCAACAAGTGTCACTTGCACAAAAGGAACAGAATCTAAGATGGATTGTTTAAAGAAAGGTGTAGAAACTAAGATGAATGACATGTAGAAGCTAAGATGAATGATGTGGAAGCTAAGATGAATGACGTGGAAGCTAAGATGGATGATTTGAAGATAGATTTGAAGACATACATGGAAGAATTGAAGATAAATATGAATAAGTTACTACAAGAAAGGGTCACTAAGCATGAAAGGGAAGTAAAGGAAACTCATGATGACAACAAAAGAAATGTTAATCATGATTCCATAGAATCTAATGTTGGATCAAAGACCCACCATATTCCAAAAATCGATATCAGGAAGTTTGATGGAAAGGATCCCGCAAGATGGATATTACAGATGGAGCAATTTTTTGATCTCAATAATGTGCAAAACACACAAAAGGTACGTATGGAAACATTATATTTGGAACCAAATCAATTTTTATGGTATCAATGGTTTGCTCTCGTAAACAATTTATCACTTGGGCAATTTTTAAGGAAGAATTGATAGCACATTATGAGGATACAAAAAGCAACACTTTTTTTAGCCAATTGATAAGTCTCAAACAAAAGGGTTCAATAATGGATCACATTGAGGAGTTCCAAAAATTGAACATAAGGGTAAGAGATATTCTAGAGGAGCATAGGGCTGATGTATTCATAGGGTCTTTAAAGGATAATATCCAACATGATGTTCGCCTTTGGGAACCTGACTCATTAGAGAAGGCATTCAGGCTAGCAAGAAAAATGGAAATGAAAATTATGGCAACCAGGAATCATACCACTCACATCTATAAAGACGAAAGTGGTTTTGTCGCTAGTCTTCTGCAACCTATAAGGTTGACACCACAACAATTGGAAGGAAAAATAGTAAAAGGGATTTGTTATAGTTGTGATAAAAAATACACTAAAGGTCATAAGTGTGCTGAGAAGAAATTATTCTACATAGATTGTGAAGAGGGAGAAGAAAAGGAGCAAGAAAGGTCAAAAGAAGAGGATATACTCCAAGAACAAAGCCTAGATAAAGAAGAAATGAATCCGACCATATCTTGTAATGCATTGGCTGGAATTACCACTCCTCAAACCATCAAGATAGAAGGACAAGTCAAGAAGAAAAAGGTAATAGTGTTGATTGATTCAGGAAGTACCCACAACTTTATTCATTGTAAGGTAGCAAAAGAATTGAATTGCTTCTTATATCCAGCACCAGAGTGTCAAGTGATGGTTGCAAATGGAGGAACAATAAATTGCTCTGGAAAGTGCCATAATGTCAAGCTATCCATGG
>APFE030720309.1:0-18515 GCA_000404065.3 Pinus taeda
TGGTGTAGAGAAACAATGGGTGTTTCAGGGCTGGAAAAATGACTAAGCTCTCCTGTGGCCCCCTGTGGAAAGAAAACAACAAGTGGGAGATTGTTGGGTTGTGTTATATTGGGTTGGACCCTATATTAGGTTGGGTGAACCTACCTATGGTTTTTCGGTCCACAGTTTTGGACCCGATGGTTTTCGGTCCATGGTATTGGATGCTTCGGCATGTATAAATATGTATTGTAACATTGAAAGGAATATAATGAAAAATCAAGCTAGTAGTCTCGGTCTTGAGATCCAGTGGGAAATCTCTGTGTATATGTGTTTTATGTGTTATGCTCTCGCATTTTTATTTTTCCTGTGATTTAGAATTCGTATGCAGGTAATTTCTGTACGGGGTTAAAACCTACACTTACAAATCGCATTGTCATAATTCAAAAATATTTTAAAAAGTTAATTTTCCATGAAGGTGTTGAATAATTAAATGCCTGATGCGTTTAATGGAATAAACACACCGGTTACTAGAGCTCTTTTTGGATGAAAATTATTTGATTTATTTATAAAATATATTTAATGGATTTTGTATTGAATGGTACAGGTTGTATATTGATAAAAAAAACCTATGAGAACGTGTCAAGTAACAAAAATATTAATCGATGATGGCTTCTTTTGGAGAGGGTTTAAAGTAGGAGTGATGCAGACAAACACTTAGGGTTAGGGTTTCGGCAAGGTTTTCCTCTGGCGGACCTGCGCCTGGTCAGGCTGCAGGGGAAATTGAATCCACCTGCACAAGATCAGATCAAGCAAGATCACTGGGCCGATTGGAGGAAGAAAACCAAAAATCGATGGGACTGACAAGGAATGACAGAGTTAGGGAAGGGGGGGGGGAGATCCCCTCTTATAAAAATGTAGCAGCTAGAGAAACAAGTAGGATTGGATCAAATGGTGGCACAAGGAGACGAAACAAAGACATGTCGGTCATGGGGGCAATATGGCAAGCAAGGACGGGAAATAGATGCCTACCAAGAGCAACAAAAAACCCAGGTCCTCCCCTTTTCTCCTTTAGAGATGTGATCGTATTAAAGTCTCCTCTAACAATCCATGGAGATGTTGGAAACATGGATCGTATTGTTTCCAAGTTCTAAAGGAAGGTCCTGCGTTCTCCAGGTATGTGTGGACCATATACACTAGAGAGAAGAACCCATTCCTGAGATCCTAAATTCCTTAATTTTCCTGAAAGGATTCGAGGCACACTGACCCAGTCTTTAAATTGAATCTCCTCTGGGTTCCAGAGGATTGCCAAACCCCCAGCGCTGCCTATAGCATCCTGACCTATTATCTCATAATGCGTCTTGAAATTTCTCATAATATCTTTTAATTTTTGTTCTCTAAGAGAGACTTTAATATGATCACATCTCTAAAGGAGAAAAGGGGAGGACTTAGAAGAACAGACTCAAATATGGAAGCTTTCAGAGATATATTTGCGGAACAAAGGTTGGTAGACATTCAAACGACAAATGGGATTCACACTTGGAACAATAGAAGAGGAGGTATACACCAAATTGCTTCAAGACTGGATAGATTTTTAATATTAGAACAGATCATAAACTGAGATATATTCATTGAAGTAATGATTTTACTGGGAATGGGTTCCAACCACTGGCCGATTAAAATAGAAGTTGACATCAAAGCCAGTCCCAAGAAAAGGCCTTTCAGGTTTGAAGCCTTCTAGCTCAAGGATTTGAAGTTTATGACAAAAGTAGAGGAATGGTGGAAACAAAGCCAACAAAAGGGAAGAAGAAGGATGTAGACCTTCCAACTAAAACTGAAAGAACTGAAAAAACAAAAAAAAAGAAGAAGAAGAAGAAGAAGAAGATGAATTCGGAAATATCCTCAAGGACCAACAGCTTCTAGATCAGAAGATGAAGAAATTTCAATAATAAATTATATTAGCAGGCAGAAGTGAGGATCTAGCTAGAGAAGAGGGGATTCTGGTAAGTAAAATTGAAGAAAGAAGGAAACATGAAGAGATTCTATGGAGATAAAAATCTAGAGTGAATTGGCTACGAGAAGGGGAGAGGAACACGAAGTTCTTCCATCAGGAAATGATCCAACGAAGACAGAGAAACTGAATCTTCTCCATAAAGAATGAAGAAGGACTCTGAGTTACTCGGCATGAGGAAATGGAATAGATTCTAGTAAATCACTTTAAAATCTCCTTACGGAACCAAATGAACATAGAAGAGAGGCTACTGAGAGAATATGCAATGAAATTCCAAGCATGATCACCAGGGATCAAAATTTAGTGCTTATGAGGGCAGAAACTCTAGAAGAGGTAGAAGATATCATGAAAGGGATGAAGAAGAATAAAGCACCTGGACCAGATAGCTTCGCAGTTGAATTCTACCAGGTTGGATGGAAATTTCTAGGCCAAGACATTTTGGACGTGGTGGAAGAGTCTTGACGAAATCAAAAGGTATGTACAGGCTTAAACTCTACCCTCCTATCTCTTATTCCCAAAACTGCTAAGTCTGAGGATCCTCAGGGTTTTCGACCCATTGCCCTTTGTAATATAATATATAAAATTATTGCTACTCTTATGGCTAAAAGACTTAAGCCAATTCTGTCTAGTATTATTTCCCCGGAACAAACTGGCTTTGTGGAAGGTCGTCAAATTCTGGATGGATTGGTAGCCTCCCAAGAAGTAGTGCATTCTTTACAATAAAAAAATGAAGCAGGTATGATGATCAAACTAGACCTCTCTAAGGCTTATGATTGTTTGAATTGGGAGTACTTGAAGTCAGTTTTAAGGGCTTTTGGGTTTTGTAATAGATGGATTGAATGGGTTTCCACCATGATCTCTACCCCAAATTTCTCCATTCTTTTGAATGGAGCACCTTCTAAAACCTTTGAGGCCTTGAGAGGACTGCGTCTAGGGTATCCTCTATCCCCCTTCATGTTCATCATCGCGGTGGAGGGGTTAGGAAGATACATCAAGAAAGAATTGAGGGAAAGAAAAATTAAAGGGATCTAGATACGGGGGAATAACCTCCCAATCACGCACCAACAATTTGTGGATGATATCATGCTGTTTTGCACAGTGTCCCTTAGGGAAGCAAGAAGAATAAAAGGAATCCTAGAGCTCTTTATGGAAGCTTCTGGTATGCAAATTAATGAGGAGAATTCATGTACATATTCTTCAATACTACAAGAAATATCAAAAAAAAATTAACAAGATTATTGGGTTTCCGCTCAGGAGAGCTACCCACAAAATATCTAGGTACTCTGCTAGCCCTGAACCCATTAGGGATGATGAATTGGCAACAAACCATAGAGAAAATTACCAACAAATTAGCCAACTGGTCCTTCAGAACCCTGAATATAGCAGGTCAATTAGTCTTGGTCAAGGTAGTCTTACAATCAATTCCGATCTACCAACTCTTGGCAATGGCCACCCCTAAAGGTGCATGTGCCAAAATGGTAGAGATTTTCAAAAAATTCCTTTGGGGAGGACCGAAGCAGAAAAGGAAGTGGGCCCTGGTATCCTGGAAGGACATGGTGAAAAGTAAAGTCGAATGGGGATTGAGCCTAAGAGATCCATACTCCTTGAACCAAGTAATGGGGGCTAAGCTTTGGTGGAGATGGATGAAGGGAGGGGACGACCTATGGAAAATAATCTGGAAAACAAATATAACATGCAAGAAACTCCAGAAGGAATCTTCAGACTGAGGGAAACCCCGAAAGGGTCGACAATATGGAATTTGGCTAGTCAAAACAGGGATATAATATCTAAGCATGCTTTCTGGGAATTCAGGAATGGAAGTTCAGCAAAATTCTAGGAAGAAGCCTAGCAGCAAAGGGAGAAACTGAACGATGTACAAGCTCTAAGAGGTACATACCAGAAGGCAATAGAGGAAGGGCTAAACTATGTTAGGGAATTTTGGAATGAAGGAAGCCAAGAGGAATCCTGGAGAACTTGGAAAAACTCGGAAGAATGGGATGGACTTATTGCAAGAGAGCAAAGAGAGTTGTATATAAAGGAAATGCAAACAAGGAAAATGCCTATAAGAATAGGGCTAGACATATTGAGATGGGGTTATTCAATGAAGGGAAACTTTACGATTAAAGAAGCATATCATCTCACCACTCAGCAAGAACAAGATGATATGACAACCATATGGAAACAAATTTGGAAGAGTAATTGGTGGCCAAAAGTGACTCACTTCTTGTGGCCGGTAGGTAAAGGCCACATTTTGACTTGGGATCAACTTCAAAAACATGGAATTCAGGGCCCTCCCAGATGTTGTCTTTGTAAACAGGATCAGGAAATGCAGTAACATCTCTTGAATTCTTGTAGTGGAGCTCAACAACAATGGAGAGAAGTAAGGAAACTCTTTGGAAGGACTGATAGAGATCATCAGAACATCAAAGAAACAATTAAACAATGGGGGTGTGGTCAATTCATGAGCCCAGTGGTTAGAAGAGCTTGGAGTATGGAAATGGGCATGAATATGTGGATGATATGGAAAGAAAGAAACAGGAGAATCTTCAAAATAAAGAGTCGTCTCTAGAGCAGGTCTGGGAAGAAACCCTGAGTCATATAAGAGAAACTATTCTAGTGGAAACTTGGAGCACAAAGGACTAGAAAATGACACTAGAAGAAGAACAAATTCTAAACAAGTTGAATCTAAAACAAGGAATGGTAGAATTGCAAATGTGGAAAATCCCTGATATAGGATGCAGTAGCCCTATCCATTTCTCTCGTCCCACGGCAGGATTTATCAAACTGAATTTTGATGGAGCCTTTAAAGGCTATCAGTGCCCGGCAGGGTTTGGAGGTCTTTTCCGGGATGACCAAGGTAGAACAAGATGGATTTACTCTGATAATGGGGGTACCATGAGTAACAATGAAGTAGAGTTGATGGCAGTCTACCAAGGACTGAGAATAGCGATAAGAAATGGCTACAACAATCTAGAATTTGAAGGTGATTCCCAAATGGTTACTAACATAATAAGGAAACTCAATAATGGGACAACTTCGGACAAAGTTACGCAAAGCTGGAGGATGGCTAGCTTGGTTCAAGATCTGGAAACTATCTCAAAGAGATTTGATTATATGATCATCAATCATGTAAGAAGGGAAGGAAATAGAGCAGTAGATTTCCATGCAAATTGGGGAAGTGAAGAACAACGTGGTAAGCTAGATATCATATGGCTGACCCATCCAGAGAAGCTAGGATTAGAGCCTCTCAAATTGATATTAGCCCAAGGCTGCCCTGATGACACAACCTAAAGACATTAGACACAGGTGGCCCCCGATCGAGGTGAGAAGGAAAGAAAGTAAGGGTAGAAGGATAGGGCATGGGAGAGGATGGACAGGACGACCACCTACTGGCTGCAGCGTCGTCCAAATCACCAAGGTGGCGTCCTGCATGTCAACAGGAGTTCCGAGGAAATGGAGTGGAAGGAGTGGGGGAAGAGAGAAAGGTAAAATTGGTGGCAGTAGTGGGATGGGACATGGGACAGATGGGCTGAATTACTTGAGGGTGGCAAAGGGGAGAAGGAAAGTTAGTATGCATTGAAGGGAAGAGGAGCATGGTGTAGCGCAGGCGTTAGGAGCTTCAACAGGAAAGTGAGAACTCAGGTATGTTTCCTTTGACCCTCTTCCTGAATTTCTCGCTGAATTGCATGGTATGATGGAAGAGAGGGGTATGATGGAAGCTACCAGGAAGGACGGGGGTAGGAGCGGGGTAGCTCTATATTCTGCCATGCACAGTAAAGCAGAAGAGGGGGGTAAGCAAGATCGATTTGAAGTTAGTATATCACCAGGTACCAATCGAACCCTCTGATGTGTGGAAGACTGCCTTCAAATCCAAGGAGGGCCTTTTCGAATGGTTGGTCATGCCTTTCGGATTGACGAATGCTCCTGCAATCTTCATGAGGCTAATGGATGACATCTTGTGGCCATTCACCAACTCATTTGTAGTGGTATACTTGGATGACATTCTGATCTTCAGCCAGAGTTGGGAAGAGCACTTCCACCACATTCGACAGGTTCTCCAAACACTGTGGCAACACAAGCTATGTGCCAATTTTGAGAAATGCACTTTTGGCATGACCCATGTTCAGTATCTGGGATACATTATTGATTGGGTACCTTTGTCGGGTTCTGACTCAGAGTCAGAACATGCATCTAATTCTGAAACCTTTAGCTTAGCCACCAATGACTGCTTGGCCCGACACTCACTTGTGTTGTGAGTGGAGCTCTTATGGAACTCACACTATTTTCCCGTGTCCTTTTTCAGCTTCGTGGTGCTGTTCTTTGCTTGCAGCTTTGGCGGGTTGTCTTGAGCTACCTCGCCTTGGCTTTGTCCTTTGTTATGTGGTTTAGGGGCACCTTTCCCTTGCTTTGGATTCGCAAATCCAAAGTCACGCTTCTTTTGTTTAAACTTCTGCTCAACCTTGACGGCATATCTGTATGTTGTGCTGAGTGAGGAGATGTTCAAGAATTCTATTTCTTCCTGGATGTACTTGTGCAAGCAGCTGCAGTATTTGAGTATCAAATGCTACTCCGAATCCTTGATACCCAAATTTGTGCGAAGGGTATGGAAAAGATTGGTGAACTCTAGCACATCTTGGTCCCTTCCCTGCTGTAGCGTGGTCCACTTTATGTATTGATCCTCATAGCTTTCGACGGAGTAGTACTGCTCCTTGATGGCATCCCGGAATGAATTCTAGGTGGGTGTGGCTGAAAATAGTGAGCCGGTACTTTCATCCTTCTGCTCGCAGTAGGTTTCCCACTAGTCCTTGACGTGAGGGGCTGCTTTGAGAAGAGCGAAAACAATCTTTTCCCGACTCAAAAATTCATAAACAGAAAAATAACCCTCTAGCAGATTTAACCATTTATCTACGACATCTGCATCTATCTGACCCTCGAATATGGGGATTTCAAAATTAACTTGTACCTTAAAGGGCGTGGCGTTTCCAGAGTAGCTGCTGGAAGCCGATGCATCGCTTCTGGGTAGTCGCTGAAGGATCTGGGCAAAGTTGTCCATCATCGCGTTCCGTTGTCGCTTAAGGGCTTCTTTGAGAAGATTTTGATAGGATCTCCTGCCTCCTCATCTTTCATCTCATCCGCCATGGGAGGCCATTGGGATTTGCGAGGCTGGTCTTGCAAAGGTTCGACCAGTTCAAGCCCTAACTCCTTATATCCCGACCTCGTTGGGGACATGCAAAGAAAAACAGAGAAAAAAAAGAAGGTCGCTCTGATACCACTGATCCACACTGAAACATGAGCGTAACAAATTATAGAGATAACCATAAACACAGATATGCAGAGGAAATAATACTTCATTTCATTAATGTAAAATACTGAAATATGCTTACAAATAGTAATGGAAATAAACTAGCTAGGGCAATGGTAGCTTATCTCTGAGAAGAGATGCGGTGGCTACATGCCTCTAATCTGTGTTACAATGAGGCTCGAAGGCCTATTTATTGTTGGGAAACAATGGAAAACCCTTAAGATTCCAAAACCTAACCCTAGAAGATGAAACACCAAATTGTGGGCCCCGTTTGGGTAAATTGATACATCAACTTCTTGGGGTTGTAACTTTGGCATACGATCTCCATTTGATGCGTATAATAGCTCGTTAGAAAGATCTATCCGAGCACTACCACTTTGGGAAGGGAAACATGGGTCCATTACCCCCAGATTTCCCAAAAAACGTCATTTAGGGCCTCAAAATGGCTTCGGAAGTTCAGGACCCAAAAAACTGCTAAAAATAGTAAGTTGTGCTACAATTAAGGAAACTGAAAATGCTGAGAGAAACAATGGTGGGGGTCCAAGTGGACTTGGCAAGTGGCCACCAAGATTTACCTGGATCAGAACGCCTCGAGGATTTTTGCATATATTAGCACCGGTGAGGTATATATTATGCATCAATGTTCTTTGCATTCAATGCCTCATTTATTTTATTTATGTATGCAGTTTGATGCGTTTATATATGTAGCATATAGGTGCTACTTGTTCCATGAAGCGCACCACAAAAAAAATAGCTGCTAAAACCTCTAACTCCCAAACTTTTTTAGTTGTGATGAAGTTCCATTATAATCTCCACTAAAACATCCACTATCACAAACACATGTTTTAACAAATGTTTTTTGACAAATTTTTCCAATTTTATAACACTAAAAACCTTCGTTATAACCTCTGCTAGAAGGTATTTTACTTGTAGTGAATATTGATTATTATTATTCTAATGTGTTATAATAATAATAATCCCCATTATACATATTATTATATTATACTTACATATATTATTGACTACATGGAATGATGATTCTCAATCATATGAAGAGAGAGAGAGAGAGAGAGTTTGTATGTTTTGGGGATGAGATAGAGAGACAAAGAAAGAGAGACACAGGGAGATAGAGATATAGATGGAGGGGGGAGAGAGGAATGAAGAGAAAGCTAGAGAGAGGGAGGAGGGAGAGATAGATAGATATGAAGAGAGAGCGTGTGTGTTTGGGGGGTGAGATAGAGAGACAAAGAAGGAGATATGGAGGGAGATATAGATATAGGTGGTGGGGGAAGACAAGGAAGAAGAGAGGGAGGGAGATGCAGAGTGAGATACAAAGAGATAGGGGAGAGATGGTTGGAGAGAGAGAGAAAGAGATTGGGGGAGAGGGAGGAAGAGAGAAGGAATGAGAGAGGAAGGGAGATAGACAAAGAGATGGAAGGGGGGAGACAGGGAATAAGAAAAATAAACACATAGACATATAAATATATTATATAGTATTTTATAATATTGAACATGATTAACCATATAGGAAGAGGAATTAAGGCCTTTATAAAAGGTAAAATAATTTGGATTTAGAAAACTATATATATTTTGGTTTTTAATTGAAATAGATGCATTGCTTTTCATGTAGATGTTGATTCCTAATCCTATTTGATTGATTGCACTAAACTTATTGATTTAAGTGTATTTTTTTATTTCTAATCCTATTCGATTGCTTGTAGTAGATGCATTGATTTTAATGTAGCTGATTTCTAATCCTAGTTGATTGCTTCCATTAGATGCATTGATTTCAGTGTAGATGTTGATTTCTTATTTGATGTAACTAGATGTATGGTGCACATTAATTTCAAAGTAATTAGATTAATTGTGTGCAATCATTTTAGTGTAAGAATAAAAAAATTATTTACGACATACAATGATATCAGTGTTACAATAATCCAACCATAAATAAATTACTAAATTTTTATCTTAAATTTTCTTCTTGAAATTATAAAGTATTTATAATTGACTACATTCTTATTATTCCTATTTTCCATCATTCAACATTTTTATTTACTTTGCATTCAAATGAGGAAATAGAAAACAAGTACCATTGAAAATTACATGGGATTTAACACTCCATAAGTCACAATGATTGACTTTGGAGAAATATATTATTAATAATGGAGAGAAAGAGAGACAAGGTATTATGTTTACTACAATAGCTTAAGTTAAAGATTTAAATGTCAATGATTTCAATCGCCCTTTTCATATGATCAAAGGAAAAGATGGCAAAACTAATAGGTGTGACAATAAGAATAATAAAATAAAATAGTTTAATATTGATCACAATGAAGACTACTTGTAATTGACTATATTCTTATTATTCACATTTTCTATCATTCAACACCATTATATTGTCATTGTGCATTCAAATTGTTTTATGAAAATCAATTTTCATCACTCATGTTGTTAACTGTCTTTATCATCTCAACAAACCGAGGTAACTAAGAAAATTTAAAACTAAAATGACCACATTAATCTTATACATATTTACCATATTTAAAATTATTAGAAAATTTAAATGTTCAACAAATTTGGTGTGATTGTGCACGACTGAGACCAACTTCGATCTATCTTAACATTGGATCTATCAAGTGTTGAAAGAGATAAAGTATCTAGAGGTACAGACTTTTCCTCAAACTTTTCACTCAAAAAAGAATTTTTCACCTTGATATATTCAATCCCTCTTGGCACTTAATAGATTTGGGGTTAAGATGGATCTAGTTTAAAATAAAAGTTATAGTTTAGTTATTTTTTATGAATTTTTTAATTTAGCAACTTGAGGTGTATCATGAAGTAAGTGTTTTGATGTTTATTATGGATTGTTTCCTATAACATTTATCAACCATTTAATTTACTTGTGGTCTAACTAATAGATGGAATGACCTTTTTCAGGGCATTTTTCCAGTTAATTTTAACCAAAATCTAGTAGAGATTTTTAAAAACTTGAGTTTAAGTTGTTTAATATATACAATTCAAGTTCTCAAATGATTTTTTAAGGTGTTGAACACATTTATGCATTCAAAAATGTATTCTAAAAAAAAAAAATCACAATCTTGTTTGAAATTGTATTGTCATATTCTATTGAAAAAGCTCATTTCGTCTATAAATTATACCACACCTTTAATTTATATGGTTGTGCTAGTATATATATTTGAAATGACATGCTTCAAATCCATCTTGAACAATGAAGGAATGACACCTCTCTCTGATGTTGGATTGTAAAAAAGTACATATTGGTAAGAATTTTCAAATACCATGTATCAACTCCATGTTGAGAACAAAAGGAATTACACATATTCCAAAAGTGCCTTTCTTTAAGAAGTTTTTCCTTTCAAATACTCCATATAAAATTCACATAAATTTTACTTAAAGTAGGTATTGAAATATTTCATTTGTGGCCCACATTGAAATAATTTCTTATTATTAATATGATTTTCAAATGTCACATGTCAACATTATGTTGAACATGGAAATAATCACACATCACACGTATTGACTATAGAAAGCACCTTGGCCTAACTTGCTTAAATAATTTTAAATGATAAAAAATTTTACATCTCAAGGAATTTTATTGGAATATATGTGTCATAAAATTTGTAGTCTTATAATAAAGTAATTAATGTTTATTGAGTATTGGTAGGAAGAAATGTTAACTAATAATAGAGAATAAATGTGCATAGTGGTAGAGAATGCTCAATGAACGTTAGTAGTAGCACTTTGTCAATTAATTGCTAGTGATTTCCAACATGTAAAATTGGAAGATCATAATTGGCTTTGTTATGGTTATTTATTGAGTGTTAGGGATGAAGGAAAACAATGTGTAGGTTTTAATTTACTATAATGTTGATGATTTTTTTCAAGAATTATTATGTTGTTATTAAACATGTATTAAACACTCTTAGTAAGAGCATTCACAAATGTATCATAATTATTTAGTTGGTAAATAATACGTTGAGCATGGTTTATGTGTGGGTTTTATCCTTGGAAGGGTGTTCCCCAAGAAATTATTTTGTAATGATTTTGCTATTTCTTTCATTTTTTTTTACATCTTCTGCGGCTATCTACTTAAATTCTTTTACACATTCTTCTCTCATTGGTTAGTATAGGAAGAGCAAATTCCACAATTATGCTTCCTTTTATTTTGTATCAAAGCTTGATCATCTTAAATCCAAGGTGTTAGGGACAAGGTTCTTGATCATCTTAGATCCAAGGTGGCAAGGACAAGATTTTTTGATCTAATATTTATTTGAGGGGGAGTTTGTGCAAAGGGAATCTTATAGCATGTAAAAAATGAGCATGTCTAGATTAGAAATTTAGAAGGTTAATGGCATCAATTTTGAGTTATGAAAGCCCAAAATGGAGGATATTCTCATACATTGAAATCCATAGGTTGTAGTTTCTTGAACATAACTCATTGGTCTAAAAGTTGAAGTCTAGATGGTGTTGGAGTGAAATACAAAAAACCCTATTAGGATTTCTATGGTTAATTTAGTATTATGAACACTTTGGAAGTAAAATGCAACAAATCTTTAGAAGAAGTTGGGGGATATGTACTACCCTAACCTCGGTAAATGTTTTTTTTGTTGCAAAATAATTGTGATTCTGTAACTGAGCACTAGATTACATTTAATACTAGCTTGACCCAATTAATTTCAATTGGAGTGAAGATACATGAGGAGGATTGTTGTATGAGATAAGTTGGAGTGAAGATTCATGAGATAACTTGGTAATGACCATTGAAGGAATTGTAAAGACATTAGTGCTTGATAAGGTTGTTTACTCTAAAAAAAAATTGAGATGAAAAGGTTCTAAATCCACCTATAATGCCTTGGTTATGTCTTGTTATCTAATTTAAAATAATTCTCTTTAAACACATGAACATTATCTCACAATAAAAAAACATAAATATAAAAACTCAAAACAATCTTTAAATAATTTCTTTTTGTAAATTTAATGATACAAAATATATTAAGATAAAAATAATATCTTTTTAACAATATTACATAATTTTAGATATCTTTAATTATAACGAAATTCATATATTTTATTTACAAATATTTAAATATATTAACAATAATTTCAATATATTATCTATTTGTTATAAACATAATATTAAAAATATACTATTATCATTACATCTTACACAAATAAAAATACAATACATATAATATAATTAAATTTATATTCATAATTATTTAATAATTTTTATTTATTTTTTCATAATAACGATATTTAAATCATTTTTTACGTATTATACTGAATATGTAAACAGCTTCGAACTAATATTAAGATTTATTTATCCCATTAACCAATGAAAACATTATAAATTATTGAAACCTCTAGTTGAACTAACATTTTAGAAAGGATTCATGAAATATCTAATCATTTATAGGTTTATCGTTATTGTGTGTATATATTTTTTCCACCTGGTTCGAGCTGAAAGCGTATTAATTTCAATGTCATTTATTATGTTCAATAATTATTAAAACTAATCACATATTATCATCGATATTATGTATAATTTTTTTAGTAGTCAAAGTTCCACTTTGAACTTGTACTAGTTTGTTTATTTATTTATTTTAAAACTTACACTACAACGTAAGTGCCTTACAATACAACGTATATTTATTTGTTTATTTTAAAATTTTATAACACTAAATGCCTTATAGTACAATCTATATTAGGATTTGTACTTGACTTTATTTTTAAATTAACAATATATTATTTAAGTGACCATAAACCGAGACCTGGCTGATATTGCAGTTGTTAATTATTTGATTTTTAAAAATAATTGATATGCATGTTTTCCTTAGACTTCTTCAAACTTTGAAATATTAGCACCATCCGTTGAATGTCGAGGTAGAATTGTTGTTGGCATCATGGTTGCCAACTACGTTTGTTGTCACTCACAACTTGCTTATGTAATTATGATAAGCCCGTTTTTTCAAGGGGTTAATTATAGGACATATTTTGGGGATTGAATAGTATGGAAGGGAAGATTATATTATTTTTAGTTGATTATTATTTTGTATTTACAAAATTAATAAATAATAAAAATGAATAATTATGTTTTGTTTTTTGCACTTTGATATGAAAAAATTATGTGATAAATGATATAAACAAGTTTTTAGAATGGTTGGCTACTAATAATATATGATTTATATAAATTAGGAGAAAATTAAAATTATAGAAGATTTTTTTAGAGAGTTTCAATAGTGGCATCTAGATTAAAACATGGTTTCTTTTCCTGCTACACATTGTCTTTTATATATATAAGGTATTTTTTTGTATATATATAAGGTATAGTAATGGGTGAACCTGTAAGGTTGGGGACGAGAAGGGAGTGAATATAGTATGGATGATTTTAAAGATCTTGTTTTATAGTGATGATATAACATTAACAATTAAGAGATTCCACAACTTGCATGACTAGTTAGGTGCCCTGGAGTCTTTTTTGCATATAATAGAATGAATGTGAACATTTGCAAAACTAAGTTAGTAGTGCTCTCACTTAAAAGGAACAAAACAATGACAAATTATCTTAAAAGGTGAGACGCAAGAGATATGCCAAATAGTATACATTCGAGACTAGATTTTCATGGGAAGTGAATGTGAAATTAATGTATGATGAAAACACTATAAGAAAGTTGGAAAGAATTCTTCCTATTGCAATGAAATGCAAGAAAAGGAAGTTTGGGGTAGCAAACACTATACTTCATATTTCAAATAATCATAGTTCCAATACCTATTTATGGATATAAAGTATGTGATCACGTATATCCAAAAAAACATATGAAACTAGATTAAATTATAGCTATAACACATGATAACAATTTACCTAAGAGTTAAAACAATACCATTTATGGGATACCCTTAGATAAACCAAGAGTATATGCAAATATAATGAGAATTGATTATGTATACACTAAAATTGGTAGCGATAGGTGATGACATGATATTTGAATTAAAATCCTACACGATGAGTTAACAAAGTGAAATAAAATTCTCACAACACATAAAATGGGCTTAAGAGTAGAATATAGTAGAAGAAAAGGTGCTTCAAAGATAAAAAGAGGTTGGAAAGTTATACACAATAACACTATATGAAAAGAAAATTAAAAAACAAACCACTGAAAAGATCATGAAATATGGAATATTATTTTTATTTAATAAATATGATGTTCATATACATTTTTTACAGGGTGGGGAAACCTATCATAACTCAATTGTCAAACTAGCAGTGAGGACAACTATTTCTAGCTACTAGCCATGAATGTAGACCGACTCATCATTGTTATTCAAGGAAAACCACACCACCTGGAATAACCCGCTAGTGGTCCATAAGGGTGCATACTTTCACTCTTGCCAAATGCCTCTAGATCTTGGGGCATTAACTTGTTTCTTTACGTCCGAAAAAAATGAGCTCTTAACCAAGCAAAAACAGTTTTAAGACATACTCTAAGCCTTACGATATTTATATACTTACTTACATTATGATGTATTTATTTATAATTATTTATCATAATTCCAAATTTGATTTTCTAGTTGAAAATTATCTAAATAATATTGTAAAAAAATCAACTTTCACTTTACCTGGATGAAAAGTTGAACATTTTTAATATTTAATATACTTTTATTTGCTTTATCAAAAACAAATAAAAATGAAAACCTAATAATTAATGAAAGTTGTTGAATAATATAAATTGGAAAAAAACAAATGTTACTAAGAGTTGTTGAGAGATGTAAACTGATAGAGTACATTTGATTCCAAGCGCAGAGAATCAAATGGTGTCACCTACTTCCAAACGACACGGACAAGAGAGAAGCCTAAAAAATGTGGACATTTCCATCAAATGCCCACTTCCATCACACTCTAACCGTACAACTCCATGGGGTGCCTTGAGGGTCACATGCAAAACACAATTGATAATTTGTTACTCTGTTGATTGGTAGTGAAAAAAACAACTATATTTTCTCTGCCTCTCCTAACAATTATTTAAAATCCACCCACATAAGACTTATTTTAATTTTTTTTGGCTTTAACATTAAGGAAATCCCAACTCAAGAAAAATTCATAAACAAATCCTACGTAATAGAAGTTCGTGGGTAAGTGTGAATGCTTGGTAACGTAACTTTTGGTAATGGTGATGGGCCCACAAAAACTGTGGAGTACGTTGAAATTTAAAAACCTAAGAAACCAACAACATCCATTTAATAATAAATTTCTGATCACATGTCCATTATTTTACCTAGTACTCTGTGTGATGACATGAGCAATATGTTTCCTAGTACTCCTTTCACAGTTATTCAGCACCATCAAAGTTTTCAGGGTTCATTAGTCAACCAAGCTTAGGTTTTGGAATTAAATGAGAGTCCCAAAAAGTTATATTATTATTGGATGACTTGGGATAGGGGCACTTTTGACCTTGGTGGCTTATTATGAGGGTTATCCTTCTACATTAATCAATTTGGAAAATCCATGCACTTGGGGTGGTTTCATGGCCGTGTCTGGTGGTTTAGACTTTTGGCATAATTGGGTCAAAGTAAATGTGGGGTTATTGTACTTCTTGGTTTTTTTAGGTTGAGGGGTTGGGTTTAAGGCACAACGCCTTAGGTGGCACAACATTATTAAGAAATAGATTGCTTTCAATGACTTTCTTTCCCTCTATTTCTAGAGAGAAATTTTGGGAGATAGTGACTTTATGGAGAACAACTTTGAGAAATAGCAACTTCCAGTGAAGATGCATAATCCAATTTTGGGAGATAGTGACTTTATGGAGAACAACTTTGAGAGATAGCAACTTCCAATGAAGATGCATAATAGAATTGATATGAGATGATTGACCCCTTAAGCATGGGAATGGAGTATATATTTAGATTTTGAGCTAATTGGTATGCACTTTAAAGAACATATTGACCACTTTTTGGGTATGTTTAAAAGTTTTGGAAAAATATATAAATGTAAAGTCAAGGTTGATTCAATATTATAAAGGTAGAGATGTATTATTAATTATTTCAAGGCCAATTTTTCCATTGTTAGCAAGGTAACACTATGATTAAATTAAAATGATTTAATAATAGTATAAAGTTTTGGTAAAGTAAATAAATTTTTCATTTGTATATAAATTTTTTTACAATAAATTAATATAGGTAGTTAAATATAAGATTTTATTTTAAACTTTAAGTAAAGATAATATTTTTTAATAGTGTGGGGTTAAGTTAAAGTTTTAAAACACAACTAAACATAATTTTTTATAAGAAAATTAGTGTTAATAATTTAAAAATGATGTAAAACTTTGGCTATATGAAGAAACTTGAGAATAAAGAACATTTTTCTCTAATTTAAATATTAGTATATTATTTCAATTCAAATATTTATAAATCATACGAAAATTTATATAATATATTTTCTATTTTTTTAAATAATACAACAAATAAATTATTTTTATATTTATATATTTATATTAAATTTCCAATATAAATATTTTATAATCATATATATATATTTGTTTTTATTATACACACAAATAATTATTTTTTAATATTTTTTTTCAGGTAAATAATATTATGGTTGTTATTAGTAAATGATAGCAATCATCATTATTATCATCAAGTTTAATATAGAGATTGTTTGCATTAAAAATTGGTCGATTTAAAAGTTGACTTATGTGAATAAATTCATAAATTGATGTGATTATATACTTCCTCATTGCAATAAATGACATTAGTAAATGATAACAACCATCATCATTGCTATCAAATTTAATATAGAGATTATTTGCCCTAAAAACTTTGTCAATCTAAATTGACTTTTATATGCAAATTCTTAAATTGATATGATAACATAAATTCTTAAATTGATATGATAACATACTATCTCATTGCAATATTAATATTGTTGCAATTTTAATCATTGCAATATTAATATTGTTGCAATTTAGTCAATATTCAAATTGAATTATTTTTTGGAAAATTAATTCTTATTTTATTAAAAAATTATGTTAAAATTTTTGGAAACATTTAAAAATTAAAATTTTTTTTGGAAAATTTTAAACTTTCTATTTATTTAAACAAAAATTCATGTGTAAATTTTGAACATATTAAAATAAAAGAAAAATACATTATGCTCTATTTAAGAATAATAATAAAATATTTTAAACTTTAAAATATAATACAAAATATTAAATGATATATATTTGAACCTTTAACGTATTATAAAATTAAGGAAAATATAATCATTACATTATTTAAATCAAATCATCGAATATTTACAAAATATATAACCTCTGAATAAAGAATATAAAGTACTAATAAAAATACATATGGATATAACATCAATAAATAATATAAAAAGTAGGAAAAATGTAAGATTAAATTATACTTTGGTTCTTTTAATATTTATTTAAATTTTATATGGACATTAATTTGATCGTGAATAAATAATAAATTATTTTAAATTTGAAAATAAAAATAATTATAAAATTCTCATAAATGGAAATTATTTAATATTAATGATTAATTTACATTATAATTATTATATTTTATATAATATTTAAAAATAAAATAAATAAATAATGTTTTATATCAAAATTATTTTTAATTCAAAATATTGTATGTTAATATTTATTTATACTAAATTGTATTTATTTATTTAGAAGAATTAATTATTGGTTGGTATTGTATTTGTATGATATAGAGTGGATTCTAATTGCTAATATTATAATCTCTAGATGCTTATGTATCTCAAATTTGAAATTAAGACTTTTTAGTACATTTCAATTCCAACTACTAAAATTATAACCTCTAAATGCCTATATATATTGGATTTGAAACTCTAACCTTTTAGCACATTTCCATTACCAATTAATCTACCAGAAAAAAATTGATATTACATTGCATTTTACTATAATGACTATAATATTTTTTAGTAATATCATTATTAAATAAAATATGATGTTAATAATCCTAAATAGGTCATTTATTTCATTATTTAAAAAAATTACATTAAATTTCAACCAAAAACTCTAAAATATATAATAGTTACACTACACCATTTAAAATATATTTAGATACATAAAAATAACCTACTTACTTATTTAAAAAAAAAAAATCCATTTCATATTTCATATCATCTCTCATTTCAATGAAAGATTTCTTTTTTTAATATGTAAAATAGCATCT
>APFE030720327.1:0-10289 GCA_000404065.3 Pinus taeda
TTCAACATGTTATTCAATAATCTAATTAGTTCAGCTAAATTAGAGATGAAACTTCTTAAAAAGTTTATTTTCCCTAAAAATGCCTAAAGTTCTTTAATGTTTCTTGGGTGAGGTATTTACAAAATAGCTTCAATCCTGGTTGGGTCAATCTGGATTCCATCTTTAGAGATAATGTGGCCTAACGGTTTTCCTTCTTCCAAACCAAATAAAGATTTCCAGATAGATGCTGAATTTTCTGAATTTAAGAAAAACTTGCTTGAGGTGATCCAGGTGTTGTTGATCTGATTTAGAGAAGACTATTATATCATCAAGGTATATAACCAGGAAATCATGAATTTCCTTTGCAAATGTAATATCCATTGCCCTTTGAAAGGTGGCCCCTACATTTTTCAATCCAAAGGGCATTTTGACATACATGAAGGTGCCCCATGGTGTTGTGAATGTAGTTTTTGCTTGATCATCAGGATGGACTAAAATTTGGTTGTACCCTGAGAATCCATCTAAAAGTGAAATTCTTGTTGAACCTACTACCCTTTGTAGTATGTGATCCATTTTTGGTAAGGGATAGCTATCTTTGAGTGAGACTTTGTTCAAGTTTCTAAGGTCAACGCACAGTCTAATTTCCCCTGTTTTCTTTCTCGTAGGGATAAGATTAGATACCCAATTTGAAAACCTAATGGGGGCAAAGATTCTTGCTTCATACATTCGTTTGATTTATTTTTCAATGGAAGGTCATAAAACATGATTAATTCTTCTTAGATTTTGCCTAAAAGGTTTTTTATCTTCTTTCAAAGGGATAGTGTGTTGTATAATACTAGTATCATAGGATTTTAAGTCTTCGTAACTCCAGGAAAAAACATCCTTGAATTCTTTCATTAGCTCAATATATTTCAGTTTTTCATCAAGGGGTAATGATTTGGAAAATTTTATCAGTTTAGGATTCTCTTGATTTCCTATGTTGCATTCTTCAATGTCTGCTTTCAAGGGCTCCATCTTAGACTTTTTAGGAATATCATTAGAGTCAAATAAGTCCTCCAAAGGAGTTAATCCCTTGGGTAATTGATTATCTTTGAGATTTATGACTTCAGTTTCATCATCAATTATTTCATCAATATCCATTTGCTTTAAGTTCTGAATATCTGTTTTCATGAATTTAGTAGGGTGAAGCATGCTTATTGAGATTTTTTCCAATTTGTTAATGTCTAACTCCCTGAACTAGGTGGGCTAGCACCTAAGTCTAAAAGTTGGTTTGTAGTTACCTTGGATCCTTTCCTTCTTTTAAATAATTTCTAAGGAAAATTTGAGTGATAATAGAGCCAAGTGCAAAGCTCAATCACTTTTCTCCTCAAACGACTATACGAGGGTCAAGGCCAAGCCTCTATAGATTATTTTTTATTGTGGAGTTGTGTGTGGTGTGTTGTCCATCTTCTTTTTATGATGCATGATCTATCTTGGTGCATACAATTACTTTTACAATGTACAAGATGGTAAATATATTTTCCGACTCTGACAAACTTGAAGTCTCAAAGAATTACAAGACATGGAAAAGGCACATAGAAAGTAGTTTGATTTACAATGAACTTTGGCAAGATGTATGTGATGGTGATGCTAAACCAAACAAACCTATAGATGTAGAATCACTAGCTAAATGGGAGATCGATAACGTCAAAGCATTAACATTAATTAAATTTTCAGTTAATGATGAAATGTATGTTGACATTGAAAATGCTTATGATGCATGGTCTACCTAGAAAACATTTTAAAGATTTATTTGATACACAACCATAATCCAAGAGAGTTGATCTTCAATTGAAGCTGCTTCAACAAAAAATGAAAGAAGGGGGAGATGTACTTGAGTACATTTCCATAATTAAGAACATTAAGCAGGAAATAGTAAATGTTGGATTTTAAGCAATGGATGATAGTATCATGAATATTATTTTGATTGTTGGTTTTCATTCTTCATATACAATTTTTTTGGAAACTTTAAAAGTAAACAGAAATCTAGAGAAGTTAAAATTTGATGAATTAAGTAAAATGATAGCTCAACATGAAAAATCTTTTGGAAAGAAGAAACAGGTTGGAGAAGATGTCTCTTTATAGAATCTAACACTAGTAAATCTTCAATTTAAAGTTCCAAAGGTAGAGGAAGAGGTCACAACAATCAAAATAAAGGAGCATATAGAGGAGAAGGTTGTGGTAGAAGTCAAGGTAGAGGGAAAAAATTCAGTAGAGGAAATAGTTTTGGTAGAGGCAACATTCAAGGTAGAGGAAACAATCAAGGAATACGACAAAGTCAAGGTAGAGGAAAAAATCAGGTAGAGGACAAAATCAAGGTAGAGGACAAAGCAAAGGTAGAAAAAATATTCAATCAAAGTTGTTTGTAGAAGATGCAACAAAGTTATTCATTATCTTGGAGATTATTGAACTTCTATTGAAAACATTCCAAAGTGTCAACAAAATTTGGCATAGTTTGCTAATGATCAGGAATATGATGGCTCAAAATATGTCTTCACTACACTTCAAATTTCAGAGTCAACATCAGTACAGGTCTCCACATATATGGAAAGTGATTATGAAGATGCTTAGATCTGAGATATAGGGGAAACACAACATATGAATTTTTGATGTAACTTATTTTTGAATTTTCAATAGTGCTAACTTAATTCAATATTTCTTGCAGATGATGCTAGACACACTCCTTGTAAAAAGGTGTAGTAAAAGATTATCTTCCTGGAATTGGAGGAAAACTAATTTCTAATGTTTGGTATGTACCAACTTTCAAGAAGATTTTGTTTTCATTAGTCACCATTCGACAAGCATGACATCAAGTTGTTATGGATGATGGATTAGTAAAAATAAATTCCATTAAATAGAATATCAAGATAGTCATGACAGGATATGAACATGGATAATGTATAAGTATGAATGGAACAATCATTCCGTGGAACTCTGATTTTGCAGGAGAAACAAGTAAAAATATTTCACCAATAAGGTTATGGCATGTTAGATATGGACATTTAAACTTTGAAAGTCTCTCTCAAATTCAAAAGCAAGGAATGGTTAAATGACTTCCAACCTTTAAGAAAGAAAATGCAAGATGTGAAGCTTGCATTTATGGGAAACAAAGTTGAGAGACTTTTTCCAACAAGTTCATGGCATGCAAAAAGGCGTTTACAATTGGTTCACAATGACATTTGTGGACCTCTACAGAATTCTCTAGGAGCTTGTAGATACTTTTTACTCTTCATTGCTTATTTTAGTAGAATGAGTTGGGTTTATTTCTTGAAACCAAAGTCAAAAACCTTTGAAAAGTTCAAGACTTTTTGTCAACTGGTTGAGGATGAAGTTAAAGAGAAAATTGGCACTCTAAGGACAGACAATGGAGGGGAATTCACTTCCAATAAATTCCAAACTTATTGTAGGCAAAATGGTATTAAAAGACAACTTAAAAATGCTACACTCCACAAAAAATGGAGTAGTAGAGAGAGTGAATCGTACATTATTAGGGATTGCAAGATCCATGCTAACTTTAAAAAATTTAAGTCCTTCATATTCGGTAGAAGCAATACATACAACAATATACTTTAGGAACAAGTCTCCTACTGCTTCTTTGGATGGAATTACACCATATGAAGCATGGTTTGGTTTCAGACCTCTAGTCAAACATCTTAGAGTTTTTTATTTAGTGTGTTATGCCTTAGTTCCAAAAGAAAAGCGAACTAAGCTTGATTCACGAAGTTTGAAGTGTACAATGATTGGGTATTTTTATGAAAATAATGGGTATCGTCTTTTGTACAATGGAAAGATTATTGTCAGCAGGGATGTTATATTTCATGAAATAGAAAGAAAGAGTGCCAGAAAGATATAAAGTCTTCTACATAAATTGGAAATTAAGGGAGACCAAAAGAATTTTAGCAAAATGAAAAATCAACCATGTACACAACATTGGTATGAGATTGAATTTCCTTCATCATAAAATGGTTCATCCAAATCACCTACTTCATTTAGACCATCTAGATATTCTGGAAGTTCATTTGAATCTTTTGGAAGCAGTTCATCTAATATTGACTCTCCACCCCCTAAACCTTCAGATGATTGAAGAACATCTTTTTCTATGAATCGACTTTATAATGATGGTTATTATTCTGATCCACAAACAAGTGAACATCAACTTCCTAAATGGTCTATTAACCTTTTGATGGATTTGTTGTACTTTAAGAAACCATTTTCCTGGCTGTGGAGAAATTGTGCTTAAGACATTAATAAATATTATTTTACTGTCACTTATTTGTTTGTTGTGTCCTCAAATGAAGGACGTGGAGAACTTGGTCTTTAACCCTTAATACATGTGTGACCAAAACATCTCAGAATGCCATTTGTTGCTAGATATAAATGATGAATGAGGAATTCTTGAAGGAGAAGTTAAATATAATATGATGATCTTTCGCAGAAACTACTATCCGTAACTTAGAATAATTATGAACTGAGAACTGAATCATAGACAATATGTTGTTTAGCACAAAAACTACTATCTGTGACTCTTGGAGAAGTTAAAGATAATATGTTGGTCTTTCACAGAAATTATTATCTATAACTTAGAATGGAAGGTGAAAACTTCAATTATAGGAGTGCTCTTTTAAGGAATATTAACTTTATCTACATAAGCAAATAAAGACCTGCAACTTCATTACTGTACTTGAAAGAAGAAAACATAACATGACACATGACAGAGAAGGTTACAAAATTATACCCAAAAACTCATGGAAACTTCTGATTCTTTCATTAATCGATGATGATATTAGGAATACAATGGCCTAGTCTTCGAGTTCTCCAAAATTATAACAACCAACCCTTTCTTTGTAAATTTTCCTCTTTTTATACATTGTGGAACAGTTGTTGATTTCTAAAACTGCCGAAACTATTTAATTGCTTCTCTAACTATATGAATTAAAAACTATTACAGAATTTTACAGAGGGTAAAATACACGTCAAAGAACATGAAATAACAAAAACATAACTGAATTCAAAAGAAGGTGATAACTGTTGGCTTTCTCTGTCAATCGGCTGCTAAGTTCTTCTTATATACCTTAACGATGATTAATCCTCTTTAACCATAATTAACTGCATTAAACTTTTACTTATGCAAAGACTGGGGCTTGCATATATATCGGGTGCACTTATATTGGCTAAAACACAAAAAAAACATGCCCATCTGTCTATTCTTCAGACTCAACTTTAACCTTGATTTTTCCCTTTACCAAGCGTAATTAATGCAAACCTTTGGTAATTGTGGAACTTAAAATGAATTACATTTGTTGCATAAACTATCGGATACGCTTATTTGCCTTTTAAATATGCCTAACAAAAACCCATTGCAATTGCAATCGACACTTTCAATTGGGGTATTAACCCAAAACCTTAACAAACTGCGATTAGTGGATCTACCGGAAATACAAAACATGGTATATATAATATTGGGTCTAGATCACCATCGCAAATCGCAATTGGCATAAGTCATAAACATTATGTGATGATCGTGGATACGATGGGAGGGTCAAACATAATATATGTTATATCGGGTCTAGATTGCATATCGCAATCAGGGAAACCATATATATGTATAATATGTTATGTGATATGACAAACCCGCCGCACTTATAAAACATGATATATATGTTTTCAGGTCCAGCCATCACAATCACAACCAATGGAGCCAACCTTTATAGCCCGTAGTGTCGCGGACCCGACGGGACTTTATAACATAGTGTATATATGTTTTGGGTCCAGCCCGCGATCGCAAATCGCAATTGGTGCTATCAACGAAACCAATCATACATGTCATTACGGACCCACCAAACTTTATATAACACAACTTATAGTATTTCGAGTCCAGCTTTAACCCTCTAACACTTGTTTCTTTTGTGAATCTGATATATTACTTTGTTTCTTTCTTGTTTCAATATGGACATATATATATATATAATGGGACCACTCCATATAACTATTTATATTGCAATTTGACTTGATCACATGCTCCGATTCTTTAACAATTGTTTCCTTTGTGATTCTAATATATAATAAATGAAATGCTTCATTTCTTTTAGACTTTGTGGATAAGAGAGCCTCATTAAGGTTGAACCACTATAATGATTTTTAGACCACACATTGCAATAAAAATGAATAATAAGCTTAAACACAATATAAGCTACAACATTTGGCTCCAACTGGGGATAGTGCTTTTTCCACAGAAGCACTAAGAACCGTAGACGAGTGTCTTATCCATTGGGCATGGAGTCATATATTGCGTCACCTAATTGTGTGAAAATTTTGTACAGTGATCCCACACCGATATCTACAGAGACAAGATGCTTGTACTTCGATAGAAAAATATTGAGAATCGTAGATCAGTAGCTTTAGTTCGGCATGGAGTCCCAAACCATGAAAACCCTCAAATTTGACAAACTAGAACCTGGAAATCTTGAAGTCTAAAGCCTCTACAAACTAGTTTCCAATTGCGAAAGTCACCTTTATTCATCAACTAATGATTAAACTGAAGAACTACAATTGGAAACCAAATGCTCAAAACCTGAGCTTATTTATGTACAAGTTCCTACATATGTACATGATTGATCTCCATCAGGTGAAGTCAATCTTCCAATCCATGTTAGCATTTGAGTGCTTAATCTAGACCCATTCTCCCAATGAATCTTGAAAATGTAATTCATCCTGAACAAAAAATAAACTATGCATAAAAGCAGCTCACAACGAAAATTAAGAGTATATCCAAAAAATGATATTTGTATACTGCTAATAAATTCTTCCATGTGGTCTACCACAAGATCTTCAAAAGTATGAGAAAAAATATGTTCTTGGTCAGCTCCAAAAAAGAAATTCTCTATGTATGAAGGTTCCTGCTCAATTAAACCTTCTGTTGGGATAATATTTTCAACAGAACAATCAACAACATCTTTAAGAAAATGATCTATGTCACTTTCATGTCTCCACTTTTCATCTCTAAGATTTTATTGAAAATAATTTGTAATTTTAACCTCAGGAATAGAAAGAAATTTTTTCACATTACTATAATATATATGATTAACTTGACATAGACTGTTTACCTGTGATCCATAGGCATCCTTATGTTCTCAATGCAATGATATACAACTTCTTTATCAGCTTCCTTTTATATAAGATAGCCTCTTTTTCTATGATAAATGGCTCAATACATTGCTATCCAACATATTGCACTTGTCGGTTTCCTCCTGTAGGTTCAACACCCAACTAATGAACTTGAAGAACTTCATCTTGTTCCCCATTTAAACCATTTTCGTTATAGATAGGAGGATAATCAAAGTTAATAAAATAGGAACTCTGGGGATTTATTTGCAACTTAATCATTTCTTCCTCTTCTCAACTGTTGAGCAGAGATTCTTGATGCATGTTTGAATTTTATTCCATCTGAATACTCTCCTGATTTTCTTGGAATACTGTTGAGTAGAGATTCTTGATGCATGTTTGAATTTTCTTCCATTTGAATACTCTCCTGATTTGCTTGGAATAGATTGAACCAATTCCTTTCTTGAGAGATTATTGGAGTGAAATACTTATAAATGTCTCCACATCATTTTGAGAAAATGATGTTCGATCTGCTTGGAACATAGTCACCCAATTCTCTGCTTGGGAGATTATTGGAGAGAAAATAAACCTCTCCACCTCATTTTATAGTTACTTACTTTTAGAGACTTGCTTATAGTTAATCTATCTATAACTTCTCTGAATGATTGATATATTATTAACAAGATCAACAATTTCTTCAACAATATTATCTTGAGACTTTAAAGTTTCTTTAAAATCATAATATTCACAACACCCTTCAAAACGAAACCTATTTGGATAATAAGATCTACAATAAGAATTGAATACTAAATGGAAATATTTCAAATATGAAATGCTTGAAAGATGCAGAGACCTAAACCAAACCCTAGGTTCTTGGTCCAAAGAAAACAAAAACAACTTCATCTTCACATCTTCATGAGTGATGCCCTACTGCTCCATACATTCATGAAACTCTTGGAGGTGCTGAGCTTGATCTTCATATTCCTTCATACTAAATTTTGGAAGTTACTCATTCCAGACATAAAATGCAGGCATATCATGAGGATAGCTAGTGATCCCAGTAAAATAAAATTGATCAAATCTATGGACTAAGAATGTTGGGAGATCCATTAAAACCAAGAAAAGAAAACTTCAAAGTACAGTGGAGTCGCCCATCAATGTCATAAGTGAAAATTACAGGTGTGAACATACAACCAACTGCTGAAACTTGTCACTCCCAAGAATTAGCTTCAAACTTAATGAACCCAAGAGAAAGTGTTCTTATTCTATTGATTTCATACAAAACAGCCAAATATTCCCTCCTCACTAAACAACCAGAGGAAAATATTGAAAACCCAAGGAAAAATGTTCTTGTCTTCTCTTCCCGGCAATGGCGCCAATTAATGTTGTACCTTAAGAAACCAATTTCCTGACTGTGGAGAAATTGTGCGAAAGACATTAAATAAATATTATTTTGTTGTCACTTATTTGTTTGTTGTTTCCTCAAATGAAGGACCTGGAGAACTTGGTCTTTAACCCTTAATACATGTGTGACCAAAACATCTCAGAATGCCATTTCTTGCTTGATATAAATGATGAATGAAGAATGCTTGAAGGAGAATTTAAATATAATATGTTGATCTTTTAGAGAAGCTACTATCTGTAACTTAGAAGAATTGTGAAACTGATAACTAAATCATAGACAATATGTTGTTTAACACAGAAACTACTATCTGTGACTCTTGGAGAAGTTAAATATAATATGCCGGTCTTTCATAGAAACTATTATCTATAACTTAGAAATGAAGGTGAAAACTTCAAGTATATGAGCACTCTTTTAAGGAATTATAACTTTATCTACATAAGAAAATAAATACCTGCAACTTCATTACTATATTTGAAAGAAGAAAACATAACATGACACGTGACAGAGAAGGCTACAAAAATTATACCCAACAACTCATGGAAACTTTTGATTCTTTCATTAATCAACGATGATATCAGGAATACAATGGCGTAGTCTCCGGGTTCTCCAAAATTCCAACAACCAATCCTTTCTTTCTAAATTTTCCTCTTTTTATACATTGTGGAACAATGGTTGATTTCTGAAACTGCCAAAACTATTTAACTACTTCTCTAACTATGTGAAGTAAAAACTATTACAAAATTTTACAGAGGGTAAAAGACACCTCAAAGAACATGAAATAATAGGAACATAACTGAATTCAGAAGAGGATGATAATTGCTAGCTTGCTATGTTAATCGGTCGATGAGTTCTTCTGTATATACCTTAATAATGATTAATCCACTTTAACCATAATTAATTGCATTAAAAGTTGACTTATATGAATATTGGGGCTTGCATACATATTGGGTGCGCTTATATTGGCTAAAACACAAAGAAAAGATGCCCATTTGCCTTTTCTTCTAACTCGGTTTTAACATTGATTTTTCCCTTTACCAAGCGAAATTAACGCAAACCTTTGGTAACTGTGGAAATTAAAATGAATTAAATTTGTTGCATAAACCATTGGATCTACCCATTTGCCTTTAAATACGCCTTAATACCTTTACGAATTTGATTATACATAGATACGTATTTAATAATTCATCGGGTCCAAAACCCATCGCAATCACAATCGGTGCTTTCAATTGGGGTATTAACCCAAAACCTTAACAAACTGCGATTAGCAGACCCACTGAAAATATAAAACATGGTATATATAATATTGGATTTGGATCACCATCGTAAATCGCAAACAACATAAGTCATAAACATTATGTGATGATCGTGGACTCAATGAGAGAATCAAACATAATATATGTTATATTGGGTTCGACTATAATATGTTATGTGATATGAGGGACCTGCCGCACTTATAAAACACGATATATATGTTTTCATGCCCGACCATCTTGATCGTGACCAGCGGAGCGAACCCTTATAGCCATGCGGTGTGGCGAACCCAACGGGACTTTATAACACAATGTATATATGTTTCAGGTCTGATCTGCGATCGCAAATCGCGATTGATGCTATCAGCGGAACCAATCATACATATCATTGCAGACCCACCGAACTTTATAAAACACAACTTATAGTATTTCGGGTCTACCTTTAACCCTCTAACACTTGCTTCTTTTGCGAATCCAATATAATACTTTGTTTCTATCTTGTTTCAATATGCACA
>APFE030720328.1:0-52147 GCA_000404065.3 Pinus taeda
ACATTCACTACTTAGACTCTGATGAACGTCAAGCTAAACGCTTCATATTTGGGTTAAATCCTCGCATCAGAGCCTTGGTAAGCATGTGGAAGCCATCATTAGTAGCCGAGGCAGTCGAGTGTGGTCGTTATGCAGAAGAGCACCTAGGAATCAAAAAGGATATGGGGCCAGCAGGGCCTTTGCAATCAGGGTTTCTAGGAAAGGCTCCCCGGAACTTCAGAGGAGGAGGTAGCTCGAGGCCACCTTACGGTAACAGGTTTACCCCAAGAAATATAGGGACGAGAGCTCCCATGGCAGTAAACACTATAGCCGCGGGATCATCAAACACCAGTCCATGGGCATCTCGAGGGACCGCTAGTGGAGGAAGAAATTCGAGGGGAATCAACACGAGAGGACGAAGCTCGTTCTCTAGGAATTCACGCCCTGACTCAAGAGGATCAGCGCCACTTAATTGTTGGGGATGTGGGGGACCGCACTTTCAACGTGACTGCCCAGAAGCTTCGTTGAATATATTGCATAGGACTGGAAAGGAACCGATATCAAACAATCGAGGTAATCATTGAATTCATGCAATGGTCAACCACGACCAAGCAGCACATCAATCCACTGTAGTGGAATCTTCAGGTACTATCAATGGTATAAAACTCAAAATCTTATTTGATACTGGTGCCACAGATAGTTTCATTTCATCATATGCATTAAACAAATGTGGGTTGGTAGCTCGTAGACAAAATGATTTCCATCAAGTGGAAATGGCCTCAGGAGAACTCCAAACCGTAGGCTTGAGTGTGGATCAATGCAAAATTGACCTAGGAGTCTGTTTGACTAAACTGAAAGTTTATGTCACAGCATTAGGGACATATGATCTTATCATAGGTATGGATTGGCTAGAAGCTCACCGAGCTTGGGTAGACTATTGTGGGAAAAGGATTCTAGGCATAAATGATGAAGGAGAAGCCATCCAAATTCAGGGAATCAAGAGGGAAGTCTCTTTACGCTACATTTCAACAATGCAGATGAAGCGTTGTTTAAGGAAAGGTTGCCAGGCTTATGTAATCCAAGAAGTAAGCCAAGAAAAAGGGCCATCCCTAGAACAATATCCGGTGTTGGCCGAATTTCCAGATGTATTTCCAAAAGAACTACCTGGATTACCCCCGGTAAGAGAATTGGATCTTACTATTGAACTAAAACCAGGTACCCATCCGATCTCTAAAGCACCTTATAGAATGATGGCTCCAGAACTTCAGGAACTGCAGATCCAATTGAAGGAACTACTGGATGTAGGGCATATTCGGCCCAGCACATCACCTTGCGGCGCTCCGGTAATTTTCGTGAAGAAGAAGGATGGAACTTTAAGATTATGCGTGGATTATCGAGACTTGAATCGAGCTACAGTAAAGAATCAATACCCTATGCCTCGAATTGATGATCTTTTCGATCAAATGAAAGGAGCTGCTGTCTTTTCAAAAATTGACCTCCGATCAGGCTATCATCAGTTAAGGATTTATGAAAATGATATATCCAAAACTGCATTCCGGACGCGTTTTGGACATTATGAATTCACCGTGGTACCATTTGGGTTAACTAATGCACCAGCAGTATTCATGAATCTTATGAATAGCGTTTTCCGCAAATACCTGGATCAATTTGTGCAAGTCTTTTTAGATGATATACTCATCTATTCCAAGAATAGGAAAGAGCATGAAGATCATTTGCGGATAGTATTGTCCTGTCTTAGAGAATGCCAGTTGTACGGAAAACTATCGAAGTGTTCATTCTTTCAGGAAAGGATTCATTATTTGGGGCACATCATTTCAGGTGAAGGGATTTCGGTAGACCCTGAGAAAGTAAAAGCGATCATGGATTGGCCAATACTGAGAAATGCTCATGAGATTCGAAGCTTTATGGGTTTAGCCGGGTATTACCGAAGATTTGTAGAAGGGTTCTCCAAAATCACAAAACCAATTACAACTCTTCAGCGGAAAGGTGTTAGGTATGAATGGACCGAGGAATGCAGCAAAGCATTCTCCGAAATCAAAAGACTACTCACTAGTGCACCGATTCTAAGAGTCCCTGACATGGACAAAGATTTTACAGTCTGTACCGATGCATCCAAACAGGGACTGGGTGCAGTGTTGATGCAGGATAGAGGAGTAATAGCATATGCTTCCAGGAAGTTAAAACCTCATGAAGAACTCTATGCTACTCACGATTTAGAATTAGTTGTTGTAGTACTAGCTCTAAAGATTTGGAGACACTATCTAGTGGGACGAAGTTTTACACTTAAAAGCGGCCATCAAAGTCTACAATATTTGTTCACCCAGAGAGACTTAAATGCAAGGCAACGGCGATGGAGTGAATTTTTAAGTGAATATGACTTCGGGATATCATACATTAAAGGAAAAGAAAATGTAGTGGCAGATGCTTTAAGCAGAAGACCTCGGATATTTTCTCTCATACCCATTAAAGTAGACTTAAGACATCGAGTACTGGATCAACTTACAAAAGACAACTGGTATTTAAAAGTAAGAGCAAGTCTTGAAGGTAACAGGGTAAAAGAATCTAAATTTGAGGGATATGATCTAGAAAACGATGGGATCTTACGATTCCACGGGAGGATGTATATTCCTGATGATAAAGATCCCCGGATACCATTCTTGGGGAAGCCCACAGAGCATTTTATTGTGCTCATCCTGGAGTAGGGAAAATGTATGCGGACACCAAGAAGCTCTTCTTTTGGTCAGGTATGAAGCGCGATATCACTCAATTTATTGCAAAATGTCTGGAATGTCAGCAAGTAAAGGTCGATCATTGTCACCCAGCGGGCCTCTTACAACCCCACGACATTCCTAAGCCTAATGGGAGAACCATTTCTATGGAACTTTACACTGGACTACCTCTTATTCTCAAAGACACACAATGCCATTTGGTAGTGGTGGATAAAATTAACAAAAAGCGCCCCATTCATTCCCGTGAGAGACACTTATGATGTTGCTGACGAGCTCGAGTATTCATAAATGAAATTATCAGATTTCATGGAGTACCTAAAAAGATTATATCCGATAGAGATTCTCGATTCACTTCGAGGTTCTGGATTTGCATGCAAACAGCCTTAGGTACTCAGCTAAATTTAAGCACTGCTTACCATCCTGAGACTGACGGGCAAACTGAAAGAGTAAATCAAGTACTTGAAGACATGTTGCGAATGTATGTAATGGATCAGCAATCACACTGGGAAAAGTATCTACCCTTAGTTGAATTCGCATACAACAACAGTTACCACAGCTCGATTGGGATGCCTCCATTTGAAGCTTTATACGGTCGACCTTGCAGGACACCGTTAAGTTGGGACAGGTTAGAAGATCGAGTGATAATAGGACCTGAATTAATCCATGAAATGGAAGCGCAGGTAAGGCAAATTAGGCAACGATCAAAGGAAGCTCAGGATAGACAGAAGAGTTATGCTGATGCTCACAAAACTGATAGGAGGTATGAAGTAGGGGATCAGGTTTCCATCCGCATCAAGCCAAATAAAAGTACTATTCGATTCGGGAAAGGGACAAAGTTATCACCCAGATTTATTGGGCCATTTAAAGTCGTGGAAAGAGTGGGACCTGTTGCCTATCGTCTTGCTCTGCCACCTCACCTGCATAAAATTCATAATGTATTTCATGTTTCTGTATTAAGACATTATATAGCTGATCTATCTCATAACCTTCAATGGAAGGAATTGCAGGTGTCGGACGAGGGAGTAATATCAGTCGAACCTTTACGTATTCTGGAACATAGGGTTCGACAGCTCAGGAACCGCCTGGTGGACCAAGTTAAGGTCCAATGGGACAAGTATAGTCCTGGATCCGCAACTTGGGAAAATACAGAGGACATATGTCAAATATACCCTAGACTATGTCAATTTTGAAGGACATTAGACTATGTTTTGTATATATTTTACTTCACTGCAATCAGAGACCCCGGACCATTTTGAATGATTACAAATAAACGTGGAATTTTGTGACATAATATATGTTTAAACTTCTGCTGGTACATGGATACCAAAACGATATATGTGGTTCATTTTATTAAAGTATAGTTGCCAAAGGAAAGTTAAGTCAATTAAGGGGTTTTTACTTCTAATGGAAATTTAGATATTGTAAATTGTTTTATTTTTACATGTCAAATATGATCAATAGAACTCAGGAAATAACTACATTTTAGATGAAATTCAAAAGACATGCATAGAAAATGGTAAAATATGTTATACTGAATAATACATGAGTTGTTTTGAATATGTTGATGCACATTTTCCGAATGCATGAGTGGGTGTATAATTGCAGGTAAAGTAAAGTGATTCGATTACTGGAAAACCACGTGATGACAGAACCTCAGAACAATTAAAGCTCCAAGTGATTCTATGATAGGGTGTTCACCCTAAGTTCTACTGGGAGGGGTGGAGGTGTTGCCCACCGTTTATCCTCCAAACTCTGGAGTCATGGGAGGACTGTGCGAGTCACGCTCCCCTAGACGTGTGATGATGACTGTCGGATGCCTACTGGGAATCAGGTCAGTATAACCGACGTTGTCACCTTTATGCATGGTTGGGTCAGTAAAACTGACGTCATGGCATACTCCAGTAGAGGACGGATAGGACGGGAGCGGAAGAGATTAGGAAGGATAGGTTGATTTTAGAATAGCTTGGGAACTTGGATGGAGCAGGATATGTCCATTAAAACCCTAAACCTAAACTCTAACTTCGGGATGAAGTTTTCCGAAGGGGGAGTGTATGTAACGACCCATTTAATATAAGCCTAAACTTTAAAAATGAAAATAAGTTAAATTTTAATAAATAAATATAAAGTTGAAACTTTATAATATATATAGTTTAAATTCATAAAAAAATTAAAGTATATAATAAAGAAATAAACCTAAAATAAACTTTATAAATAAATATGAAAGAATTAAGTTATATAAAAGGGGACATAACATTTCATAAAGGCAATTAAATGATAAAACATTTACAGAGCGCGGGAACCAAACGGAAAATATCTAAGGAGATATGCATGCAGGGAGGTGTCAGGAGGAGGAAGAGCGGTGGCCGAAGGCTAGAAGGCGGCCACCGCCAAGCTTGATATAAAAACCACTGGACTGAGCCGAGGCAGGGGGGAGAAAACTGAGAGGGGACAGAGGGCAGAGTAAGGGACGAGAGCTTTGATTGACCTGAGGTTCTGGGCACGGGGGCAGTAAGCTTCACAGAAGCTTGCTGGATTGGCTGGGAGGAATTGGTTTCCCAGTAATCGAATCAGCTTCAACTGGAGAACAGGAGCAGACAGCAAAATCAGTCGACAACAGTTCAGGTAGGTATTCATTAGTTTACGGTTCTTTCATTTCAGTTTTCGGTTCTTGTATTTTCAGTTTTTTTTAGTCATTACAAAAGTGATCAGTCATTCATTTTGCTAAAGCGGGGTTGCTAAGCAAAGTTGAATCAGTGATCAACAGCGAGGAGCAGTGAATACAAGGCAAAGAGGCAGGGGCAATATTGGGAGACCAACACAAAAGCAGAGAGCGCGAAAGCAGCAGCTAGTCCAGGCTACGCAGAGCCCAGAACGACTGCATCATCCATGGAGAGGGCAAAGGGAGTGATGCAGAGGCTCCCAGAGGCTGCGCAGTGCCTCAAAAGATTGACGCAGAGGGTCCTAGGGCTGACGCAGGTCAGCAGAAGGCTGACACAGAGGCTAGAAGGGCCAGCGTTGAGCTTCAATGGTGTCAGAGAGGGTTTCGTGGGACAGGTTTTCTGAATACCTGTTTTCAGATATAGAGGTATTGTTGCTGTATATTTTTCTCTGTCAAGTGAGCCGGTTTAGGCACATAGTTGTACTCTGATAAACTGCATAATAATATACCCCTCTGAATAGCTGCACTGATTTTCCCGCATTGGGTTTTTCCAGGGACATTGGTCCAAAAATAACGGTGTCACTCATGTGCTTGTTTTTTTTCAGTTGATGATCTGTAGATGTTGATATTGTACTTGTGTTTAGTTTCAGTATTTACATGGTAAATAACTTGTTAAATAATTAAACAAGTAGGAAGAAATAAACCAGATAGCACAAGAAGAATTTCTAACGGGTTAGACTTAGAAATTCCAACAATGAGACCCCACTTGGAGTTTTGAGCTAAGGTAAGGGCCCAAAATAGGAGAAAAGGAGAAAATTGGATGACCACTGGACGGTGGGGCCACCCCCAAAAGGGAATGCGCTCTCCTCTTGGCAATATGCACCCTTGGAGGGAAAAGTGGGGAAATCGATGGATGGGTCCTGCATGGGGGAAATTGGAAGCACAATGACAAAATAAGAGGCACTCATTCTTGGGCATCTTGGATCATTTGAACATTCACCATTGCCTAGCACGCTTGAGCTGAGAGCCAAGTCTACATGTGTTGTTGAGCACACGAGATTTTCAGGCAAGAATCTCACCTTACCTTCGGTGGACTTAGAGTGCCAGCCCTAGGATGTGTTTTGTATCCTTTCCAATCTGTTCGGGGAGTTTATTCCAGTGAATTCGTGGAGCTTGGGAGCAGGTGGGACGCAAAAGAGGAATACGCTGCTCTTAGAGGAGTCGGTTGTAGAGCATAGATTTTGTTGGGATTTGAGGGACATTCGAAGGCATTCATTTGGTGGGGATTTGGAGTTCTTTCAGGGCCCCAATTTGTGGGATCTTGCAGAGACCAAGCCATTCGTACCAGGGACTGTGTGGGCCTACGTCGTGTTACTTTGTGCCACAAGTGGGAGCTGGGGAAGAGAAGGATTGAGGGCTGTAGCTTGTGCGATTATTCCGGAGGGACATTTGCTGAGTACAGCAGCCATTTTGGGGACCTTCAACAGTGACATTTACAAGAGGGTCGAAATACCCATCAAACAGTGGAGTGAGGGGAAATTGGGTCGAAATTCCGAAGTCAACATTTGGCCAAACCCTTGCTGGGTTTCATGGGTTATTGGAGGAGAGACTGGGGTTATTTTACAGGAATTTTCTAAGCACTAGAAGGGGACCAAATCAGCCATTCTTCACATCCAGCAGTTTAGTTTTTTGGGGGATTAGCGCAGAGCCATAGAGGGGACATCTACACAGTAGTTGGGGCACTTGTTTTCATCACTTGGCTTTTGCTAGCTTGCCTTGAGCAAGCTCAAGTACACACTTTCCAAACACCTAATTGTAACCCCATACTTTATAATAAAATGGCTCAGAGAAGCGTAGTTTTTAGCTCATTTCATGGTGTCTGATTTGTGTGTAATTTTTGTGGGTATTTTTGCTATGCATGCTTTCTTTATCATTGTAAAATTTCCTTAGGGATATTACAGTTTATGACATCAAGGGTACCAGGGGAGTTTTGAGGAGTTTTATGGGATATGATGGCATTTGCTTGGCATATTCCATCATCTGCACAACTCTCCTTTCATTACGTTGCATTCCGACAACTTTCATAAAACAAGGTTATTATTGGGCATCACTCAATTAGTTACACTTAAGGTGACATTTCGGGAGCAATACTTGATGGAACACCTTAGTGTAATAGCTCGTTGGAACTGGAATGAGAAAATCTATAGGATGAGATGGTGGGAAGCAACTTTCAGAGGTCTAACGAGGAATGGTGGATAATTTACCATTTTCCCATATTAAAAAGGCATTTTAATTAAAATAAAAGGAGGCAAAAGGTACTAAGTGATTAAAATAATAATAAAATAAAGGCTTCTAGAGGGGTCCCTCAGATCTATAAATGTTAATTTTTCTTAGGGCTATATTGTTCTTTGCTTTAGATAATTGCATTTCATTATTTACACATTTAATTCACCCCATATCATCATAACATTATTTAGCAACATTATGCAATTATATAGAAAGAACAATATCATCATCAATGCAGTGGAACATAAAGGAACAATAGAAGAAAAACATTCACATGTAGAGACACCAGGATTGGTCAGAGACAAGGGAAGAACCCCACAAGAAGGAAAACCCTTTCAAATTCTTCTTCTTATTAGATTGTCATTGAATGTTTCAGCAAAGCGAGAGTACGATGATCCATATCTTCAACCACAAAACTATCCAGCAAAATCAACTAAATAACATCCAAGAGATGAACCTAACAATGCTAATAACCAAAAACCCTGATTCAGAAGCCTGCGGTCAGTTGTTTATATCTGCAGTCAACTACCCAATTTTGCGGTCAACTGATGAAATAAACCCTAGTTTCCAACCGCACGGAGAGGGTGTACATGGGTGCAGTTGAAACCCTCCAACTGCGTAGATAAACCTGCGTGCCTACGGTTACAACTGAAAATTCCCTATGACAACCTTGCGGCAGCAAATCAAAACCCTAGACCACAAGTGCGAGCTTCAGACCTTGCAATTTCAAACCAAAGAAATTATGTGGATGGCCTAATGATTTTTGATATTTCTTAATGATAGTTGCTAACAAAACAAATAGATAAGCTTGTAACCTGGTAATTAGGTGTGAGCTCTTCTTGGCACCTAGTCCAAAGAGTTTGTGATATTGGAGAAAAATCTCACGGCTTTGATATTAGTTTTGGTTTGATAAACAAACTTAATTGCACAATACCAATTTGTTTAAGGTTGAGCATATTAGTTTGGTTAAGTATTATGTTTGTAGAAAACATTGTATGGTTTGAAGCAAGCTCCGAGCCTGGTATGTTCGCATTGAGGATTACTTGATAAATCCTAGAAGATGTGTTGATTCAAACCTCTACTTCAAAAGTGGTCCAAGGTATGCATTCGATTTTGGTTTTATATGTTGATGATATATTCTTGATAGGTAATGAGCCTTTGATGATGAAAGTATGAGGGAGTTGGCCTCTGAAGTTCGAGATGAAGAATCTTGGCATGATGAATTACCTTTTGAAGTTTGGAAAAGGAAAATATATCGTAGAGATTTTGGAAAATGGAAATGTGAATCCTTGGACACCCCAATGGAATTGAACTTCACAAAGTTATGCAAAGATATTGTTGGACCTGACTTGGCAACTGACTATTGATTGAAGCATTGATGTTCCTTGTGAACATCCATCTAGATATATGTCTTGCAAAGAACAGCTTGATGTATAAGTCCTTCAACTTGAGTAGGGTCTTTAAGGTATCTTGAGATGACTTGAGGATTCCAAGACTTCTTTCTAGTGTAGACCTTTTCTTTGATCTAGAGTTTTGATACTTCTTTCGTAGATCTTGACTTCAAGATGATCTTCTAGATTTGCTTTGATGCCTTTCTCAAGATTTGATCCTTGAGTGTCCCTTGATAAGATTCCCTTCCTTGACTTTGTCACCTTAGCTCTGATACCATTTTCAGAAATACAGTAGGTGATTTCTCTATTAATGATAACTGTTTGTGAATGTTTTTTACTTCAATAGATTAGGATCATTTCTTTAGATAGATTATTATAGTGTTCTTCTTCATCAAACAGCTACCAAAGCATAAACAATAAAGAGGCAAGAGACATAAAATATAGGCAATAAGCCAGGGCTAAAACCTCTCCTACTTGAGAGGAAAACCCAAACGAATTCTCCTTATTATAGAGACTTCAATTATCCTTGTTTCTTTCTCCTTCTCAATTATCCTTCAGAATTTTGGTCCCTTGAGACTGAGCTACAACTTTCAGCCTTAATTCAGAAACCCTAGCTGAGGTATGAGAGAGAGAGAGCAACACCTTGATTTCCTTCACTCTAAATGGAGACCTTCTCTCCTTTAACTTGACTTGAGAATCACTTTGTTTTTCTCCCAAAACTATCCTCTCACTATGACTGAAATACTTTGGCCCTTTCTGCAATATACATATCTGAATTTGACTCAATTATCTTCCCTTCTCCTTCGCTTGATGGTTAGACTTCTCTCTTGATATTT
The DNA here is from genome assembly GCA_000404065.3 of Pinus taeda. Taxonomy (NCBI): domain Eukaryota; kingdom Viridiplantae; phylum Streptophyta; class Pinopsida; order Pinales; family Pinaceae; genus Pinus; species Pinus taeda. The sequence goes on from APFE030720328.1 coordinate 9,902, forward strand.
CTCACACTTCTTCCTTGCCTCAGACCTTAACCAAAAATACTCGCTCCTCAAATGAAGCCAAGTTGCCTATTTATAGCGGTTTCCCATGAAAATAAGCCGACATGAGTTGTATGTGAGCCAACATGTCCTTTGATGTAGATCCTTTACTCCATCTTGAAGCCGACTTGAAGGAGATGCTTTAGCTTGGTCTTGGAGGGCCTTTTTATTCTTTTAATGACTCATACAAACATGTAACATGCCCCAAGAAAGGTCCTTCATACATGACATTGACTCAATTTGACTTTATGACCAATCCTAAGGGCTCTCAATGGGTGCCTTACCTACAAATAAAATTTCTTGCTCATGAAACCCATGAGACAAGCATTACAATGATAATTTTATTTTTCTTTTGTGCATCAATTACATAAAATCGCAATTACATGTCATTATGAAGACCGAACCTAGTTACACTTTTTAACAGTTGGATGTTGTTTATGAATAATTAAAACTGTAGTTGTACTTCTCTAGTGGTGGTGGTGTTCTCTCTTCACAGTTTTCTTGTGCAACTCCCTTCTTCAAAACCTTTGGAAGATTGTTAGTGAAGTATCATCCCTTTGAACTATCTTGAAGTTTGTAAGGCACTAGGTGGATTTTGTAGCATTTAGAGTGGGCAACACTGCATATCACCATAGATCTACTTACATCCTTTCAAGCGAGTTATTAGTTGATCCGATATGCCAAAAACATTAGTAGGCCTAGTCTTCTTCCTGTTGATTTTCATGTGCAATAGATACTAGCACAATATTTCTGAAAACCGATAATTACTTCTAATGATGTTGATCTATTTTTAGTTTTTCCAATATATCATTAAGCCTATTATGAATAAAATATATATAAAAATAATATAAATAACTATAAATAATAACAATCATAAATAATGAATAATTAACTAATAATTAGTGTTAAAGGGTCATGTCTCCAAGGACATGACCATTCATGAATGGGTACCAACCCAAGTATATATAATTGGGACCCTCAGTTGTAATCAAATCATCTCATATCGTCTTGTACGTATTGTTGATGTTATATCTACAATTACTGTCAATGATGATAAAACAAGTAATTGTTGCAAGCATAGAACATAAAATAAAAATTAACACGATATAAGAGCTTTGGTGGAGAAAGGCCTCAACGGAGTGTTAAATTTTTTGGGTTGTTACAATTTTTACGTACAACATATTTAATTTTTACTCCTACCTAAAGAATGCAAAGAATTCCATAAATTATAGTAGGAAGTAATTCCTGGTAAATATTTATAATTACCGATCCATGAATTATGGTGGGTAGTAACCACTGGTAAATATGTCAAATTACAGAAATATAAAGTATGTATTTGCTAATAGTAATTTTTGTTTGAACGCTCTTGAAGACTATATCTATTTATATGGAATAAGGCATAATTAAAAGTTTATGATTCAAGCATATGTCTTTTGAAGTCAGTTTGCTCAAATAAGATTGGTTAAGACCCTTTTTCATAAACCTTAAGTGGCATTGGCAATAAAGAGGTGACAAGATTGAAGAGCTTTCAACTTGACATATTGCTTGGTTCCTAGCTTGATAAAGGTTTCCATGCATAACATACTATAATGTGAGAAGTAAAGATTGATGACTTCTCGAATCATTGGACTGAGAGCTATGCATCATCACTACAATCTTGTTTGAAGCATTCTTAGATAATCTCTTATCATCATAAGAGAAGTTATGTCAGAAGTCTGAAGACTTGCATCGTAATATTCTGATGTACCAAAAGTTCATGTCATATACTTGAAAAATGAAAATACATTAGAGGATTGTGTCAAAGATCTACAAATTGTATGCACTTATAAAGAAAGCCTTTAAGAACCCTTCAAGGACAGTTGTTGATGTGTAGCATATTAACCATCATAGTCTACGCATACTGTGTAAATGGTGTTGTTATCTGAACCTCTGTATGAATGGATTGTCTAATATGGAAAAGAAGAATGTCACTGTTGCAAGGACTGAGGACGTATGGATTATTGCAGTATGCATACTTTGTTGACCTCATTACACTAAGAAAAACTTATAGTCATTAATGTGCTCAAAAGTTACAGTATGGCCTGGATAGTTGACTAGATCACTATGTTACCGTTGGTTGATGAACTGAGATAATGTATATGGTGTGATAATGAACTAAGATAATGCATTGACTGAAACAACAAGTACACCATAGAGATGAACTAGTTCAAGTCTTTATTGAGAAGGATGTATTTAAAGTCTCCCTGATTGATGAAGAGGCTTCAAAGGGAAGATAAGATACTTGCATGAATTGTTGATGTTTATAATTAAGAAGCATATACTGTGAAGCTATCTTCAGGTCTTGAAGAAGATGAGTAGGACTCATGATTACAAATTGAAGAATGTTTTATCTCATCAACCTTAGAGGGAGTTGTCCGTTGAACCCTGTCGGTAATTATAGCAAAGGACTTCCCTATGGAAGTGAACTGTCAGAAGCATGGCAAGCTGATTGGTAATTCTTCAAGTTATTGGATCCCATGATGAGCAGGCTGCCAGGTGGATCCTTTCTATTACAGCATGCACCTTAAACCAGAGATAGTCTAGTCATATGAAAGAAAATTGTGCAGAATAGGCATTGGGGCACCTTCATGAATTAGACAAGCTTAGGCTTGTGGTCTCCCTAAGTGAGAGGGACTAAGGTTAGCTAAATATTTTCTTTAACATGATTTTAGATTTGGTATCCTGGATGTACCCGAAACAGAGGATTGCTAAAATCATTGCTACTAGAATGGCTAGTTGTAAGATAGTGTGTTTTGAAGGTCTTTAGTGAGCTGTGTGCCATCATCTATATGTTGTTGGGAGGAGTGAGTATGTGAACATAGGGTGAGTGGTTCACCTTCCCCTATGAAGTATGCGATATGAGAACAGGGTGAGAGGTTCACCTTCCCCTGTGGATACCCCAGCATACATCCTACCCTTGCAGTCTGGGACTCTTGGGAAGTACCTCTCATCTGGCCAATGAGTTGGGGAAAGTGGTAAGGGTTAATTAGTATTACCGATAGACGCATTTGGTACTAATATATTCCCTATGACTAGGATGCATGATTTCAATAGCTTGATCACTAAAGGATCAAGCTTGGTAGGGGTTCTATCCCTGGACATGAGGACTTACCTTTGTCATTTTGGCGAGGATGGCAGGCTTTTCTGACCCACCCTCTTTCAATCCTTTCTTAGTGGACTATGATTTCAATCTTCAGCAGAGACGAAACAAGCTGTAGAGATGGCACATGATGGCATAGTAGTGGATGGATGTTGACAGGTGGAATTCCTCCCTAGTTGAGAGGGAGTGTTATAGAGTGCAACTAGGGGCTAATTCCCCTTCCTAGAAGCTCGTTATGAATAAAATATATATAGAAATAATATAAATAATAACAATCATAAATAATGAATAATTAACAATTAATTAGTGTTGAAGAGTCATGTCTCCAAGAACATGAGCATTCGTGAATGGGTACCTACCTAGGTATATAATTGGGACCCTCAGTTGTAATCAAATCGTCTCATATCTTCTTGTACGCGTTGTTGATGTTCTATCTACAATTACTATCAATGGTGATAAAACATTGAAATAATTGTTTCAAGCATAGAACATACCATAAAAATTAACAGAACACAAGATTTACCCTAAGGAAAACCACAAAGGGGCAAAACCCAACAACCTTTTTCAATAGAGAAATTCTTTTGTTCAACAAAGAGACACATCTAGACCTATGGTCAAACCTAGTCAAACCCTCAAAATCAAGCCTCCCAATCTTATCCAGCACTTCACTCTACTAATCTACCTCAAAATTTTGGCCATCCTGCAACTTCCAAAATCCCAAAATTTCGGCCCCTTGCAACTGCCTAGAAATTTTAGCCCCTACAACAAAAACTACTCAGAAAAATGGGAACTATTGAGAGAGAGACTGTCCTTCCACATGTGCAAGCTAGAGAAGAGAAAGAGAGAGAGAAGTACATCCTTCTTTTTGTCCTCCTTATCCTTCTTGTCCTTTGCTAGAATAGCTGGAAACTATCTTGCTTTGAGAGTGTGTGAATTGGTGCCTTAAGGAGGAGGTCGAGCTACCTTTACATAGTGATCTGCCTAGGTCGAATGGGTGTGACTCTACCTGGGCCAACTTGACTAGGAGGATGGCTGACTTAACAAACTTGGAGCCAAAAATTTCAAATTTTCTTCTTTTAAAAGTCCAAATGGTACTTGACTCAGAAACAATATATCTTTTGACTCAAGCATTTAAAATATGCTTTACAATGATCAATATAAATACATCAAAGGCCAAATATCAATAATGAAGACCGAACATAGTTACAAAATTCAACACTTCCTCTTAACTAGGGAGGTATTCTTAATGACTGTCATAGGTGTACTCATTGTTGACAAATTCCTCTAAAGAAAAGGTTATATCAAATCATCATTATCACCAGCATCATCATCTAATCATCAACATCTCAGGACACACTCTCATCAAAGCTTTCTTCACTTGTCTTCTTTGGGATGGGATCTTCACAATCTCCTTAACGAGAACTTGCATACTTATTTTACTTATGGCAACACCCACATCAATGTCTAGCTCAACTTCTTTGTTCTTGGTCTTGTGCTTGGGCTCCCCTTTAGGAGGATCCTTTTTGGGATGATCTTTTGTGGGAGGATCCTTCTTTGGGGGTCCCCTTTCCTTTGATGGCTTAAAACTTGATGATGCTTCTTTGTCATTCTCCCCAGAGTATTGCAATCTTTTGAATCTCCCACTACTCTCTGCATTCAACAAAGGTTCATTTGGTTCCTCTTTAAGTTTTACTTTGCTGATTTGCAAATGGGTGTATGTACCACCTAATATGGTGTTGAAAGCATGAGATTCACCAACCATATTCATTTGTTCACTACCTTCCTCATCTTCACTTTCTTTGCTAGAACTATCACTTTGATATTCTTCAGAAGACGAATCTTCTTGTTCCACCACACTGGTTGGAGCCAAGGTATTACAGACACTTTGTCGAGCCTGCTTATCTTCCTCATTATCCTTTATAAAAAAGACCTTGTTTTTGTTCTTAGAGGGAAAAGTGGCCCTTTGTCCCTTTTCAAGAGTAGTGAACTGTTAATTTTAGGTATGTTCTATGCTAGAGCAATTTATTTCAATTTCTTTTCCACATTAGCAATCACATCAGCATAAAGTAAATTGCAGATAGAAGATAAATATAAATCGCAGAAGACAAGCCAAGACAAGAGGACACAAGATGTGACGCTAGCCAGGGACAAACCCCAATGTGCGGAAACCCTTGATCAATTCTTCTTTTATGTTCTTCAAAGTTCAGCAGAGAAAGTGAGAGAGATAGTACAATTACAATAGAAGTCAATCACTTTGACTTTTGATATTGGCATGAGATCAGTTGAAGACATATTGCTTCAACTAATTCTCTAAGGTGACTCGTTCACCGATCATAGTGCTGCATCTCGTCTATTAACTGCACATTACTGTGTGACACCCTGTTGTACCGTCACATGTGTTGAACCTTGATGACCTGAGCTACTCTCATCTTCATGCTGCTCATCATGCTGCATCTTCCATGGTCTTATTCATCATCAAGCTACCCATGCTCAGATCTCATTCATCATTATGCTGCCCATGCTCATATCATCGTGCTGCTTCTTATGCTGCCCATGATCTCATACATCATGCTGCCTTCCTTCGGAAACAGATGCTCCAGCTGTTTCGGCAATTCCCAGTAGTTCTGGCTTTTCCGGCAATTCCAGCGTTTCCGGAAATTCTGACAGTTCCAGCTTTTCTAGCTTTTACAATTTTTCCGACTTTTCCGATATTTCCAGCTTTTTCGATAGTTCCGGCTTTTCTGACTTTTCCAGTATTTTCGGCTTTCCTAGATTTTCCGATAGTTCTGGCAGTTCCAGCAATTCCGACTTTTCCGACTTTTCCAGCAGTTCCGGCTTTTCCGGCTTTTCTAGCTAATCTGGCTTTTCCGACAATTCCAACTTTTCTAGCTTTTCCTTAGGATCTCTCCTCCTACTAAAACCCAAAGACAAGTAGAGAGAGAAAGAGATCCAAGTGTGTGTAGAAATGACTTGAAGTACTCTTCTATTTATACTAAAACGTAGAAGTTGAATAGACATGACTGTTGGGCTTCTAAGCCTACATAAGCTGCCGGCCGACTTAACAATTTTTCCATAACATAAATAAATTCATAACTTCATAAATACTTATCGGAATCGAATGATCTTTAGATCAATCCTACACCTCTCAATGAGAGGGATCCAATAAAAATATCAGCTACCATAAATAATATGACCCACGTGGAGTTTGCCCTAGTTTCCAATTTTAACAAAAAATAATATATAGTTTATTAAATCTTTTGATGAATTCAGTGACATCCTCATTATGCCTTTCTTTATTGCATTGGACTCGATGAGGAAATATCCATGGTCCTTCTTTTCTCCCCATTTATGCATGAAAGTGTTCTCCAATTCCTCCCATGTATTGATTGAGGCATTAAGTACGCTATTCAACCATTTTCTAGCCTTCCCATTTAAGGACTGAGCAAACAGTCTCATGACTACATCCAAATGCTATACATTTAAAATCTCAGCAAATGCACAAAAGAATTATATGCATCTCTGGGCTGAAATATCATCCTCCCTAATGAATCTAGGTAGGAGTTTAAGATAATCTTGAGGCATTCCATTAAGAGGTTGTTGCAAGTTAAGTGGGGAATATATGTTAAGTAGGAAACTAGGGACAACCATATTTTGCAATGGTGGTTGGAAAAAGTTCACGACAAGGCCTGGTTGAGGAATTATGTGAGCAATACTTGGAGTGAGATACCAGTGGGGATTTGGTAACAACTGGAAATCAAAATATTCTTGACTTCTTCAACTTCAAGGAAGGTATGAGACGCAAAAGGGCGTGGATTAACAAATATCTCTTCATATTTGATGTTCGAGGAGTGAGAGCTAAGCACGGGAAAACATTATTTTGAAAACTCTAAAATTCTAGATGAGGTCTCAAGATGATTTATCTCATCCTTTTGTGACCTAGAAGTTAAGGCTTCAGAGGTAGAGATCACAGGATCTGGATTTCTAGTCCTTCCTTTCCAAATTCTCTTGGAAACAATTTTCTTTGGGTCAAATAAATGCAAAGTTTTCTACTATGAAGTATCAGCACAAGTATGGGGCCTCCTAAAATCTACGATGGCCAAATGAAAAGATTTACAGTGGATTCGCTAAGGTCTGAAATATCGACCCACACTTCCTTTACTAACCTAATAGAAGGAATGAAGAAATTTCATACCTAGGGAAATATATTATAATTCGTTGTCTGAAAACAACGCCAGAAGATGTTGGTGCTCCTAGAGACAACCTTGAGTTTGATAAAGGTGTCAATGCCTAGGAAATCTTAGAGTTTTCAAAATATACACCTGTAATGCTCTAGATTTGTTGTATGATACAGTAAGTTGGTTAAGATATATTGTCCAGAGGCATAATCGGTTAACACACATGAAGAGTACTCTCTTTAAAAGAATTAACACTGAAATATGGTGGCCTACACATAGAAAATTTAGCTCTATAGGTTGTCACAGTACAAGTGATAGATGAAAATAGAGAAGGGAAATTAACACAAAGCATTAATATCATAATCTTGTGCATTAAATTCTAGCATAAACATGGAATAAATGATGTTAATGGAATTCAGAAAAAAGGGAAGAACATTTTAAGGATTTTTACCTAAAATATCATAGGCATCATACACCAAAAATGACATAGATGAATCTAGAATTCTGAAATTAAGTCCAATAGCTACAGTTCACACAATTTCTGAGAAGAAAGACATATATGAAAAAAAATAAACAGAGAAAGAAATGCATACTACATATTTTAGTATTTGAAATCAACAAAACTTCTTTACTCAACAAGTGAAGGGCTCTAGAGTTGACCTTTTCTTGCTTTACCCTGATGGCAACATTTTCTAATAGTTTCTCAGCCTTGCTGACATTCAAGGCACTCTTACTCAATTCACCATATATAATTTATCCAGCCTTCATGTGCCAATTTATTTTATCCTCCAATGGGATGCTATCTATGTCTGGTGAAAAGTCTATAGTCTTGAATTGTAACCCTGATGGGAGGGATTGTATTGTAGGGTGATGCAAACAAAACTTGATTTTATTCCTTTCCATGTCCATGGTAGCTAGGATGCTAGTCTAATAAGGGACTAAGTGTGATGTCAGTTGTTGCATCATTTCTTCTTTGGTTCTTTTGTTCCTCTCCATAATTTTTCCTTCTTCCCCTTTTATGCATGCTATGGATGAAATTCCCAAAGTGCCCAAGATTACGACCTCTATTGGAGTGGACATTGTAGTTTGTTGGGAGTCATCCAGGGATACCTAGAACCCTGGATGGTCCAAGTTCCTCCCAAGTAATGGGGTATCAAACTCTTTCTCAACCTCTTCCTCGGTCAACTTGGCTCTCTTGCTAGATGAAGCCTCCTCCATTTCTGTGTTTTCAGCTTCCTCCAAGCTTCTCTTTTGAGTCTGTTCATGTGGAATCGGTGTCTCAATCTCCATTTTTGTATTAATAGGCCAAGAATTGAAATTAGCCTTCCTTTCAAGAAAGGGTCTATACTCATGCTCATAAATAGAAACATTAATAGCCCTTCTCCTTTTTGATATAATCTCATGGGGATCATAGTGCCACACCTCTCCCATTTCAAAATTAAGCTCCTTCAACATATCTTCTACCTGCTAAAAGGCTTGTCTAGCACTAACAATGAAAGGACCTACCAACCTACCTAGATTAAACATGTATCCCTTCTTACTATAGAAGAAGTGGATTTGATCAACATTCAAGCTATGTCTAATGAATTATAGGGCAAAAATTCTCATGGGCATGAAAGTAAGTAAAGGGTGTGGGGGAAGCTCTGACCCATACCCACTAATCTTAGTGTATTCCTCAAACATGTACCAATCACCTATCATTTTATCTAAATTGAGCTACAAGATATTTTTTTTCCTTTGTAGGATCCTAGGAGGTGGAAGATTGTTTATAATTGTATAGGAAATGGCCATATAAGTGGAAATGAACTGGGAGAAACCCTCATTATTTTACTTTTCCTTTAGGGAAATGTCCCAATAAAATATTTGCTTTCTCTTCTTGTGAGAATCTATGATAATTAGGCCCAAGTATTCAAATTTATCTACATGAGTGTACACAAAAAGATAGGCCAACAAGGAATAATACATGAAGTAAGAAGTAACAGGAAAAAGATTGAACTGTAGTTTTATGGATTCTGCCAGAAATGAGGGTGTCAAGGATATGTTCTAGTTGCATCAATGTGTGCAAGAGCCCTACAAAAACTTTGGTAACATTAGCAGTTTCTTCTTCTCCAAAAAACAGGGAAATAACAGTCAGAATGTGTTATACTGGCTCTACAAACATAAAAAGAGGGAAAATGTCAGCAATGGTGAGTGTTTGACTTCCAGGTGTTAGAATTAGTTGGAGGAAAGGATTTTCTCTCGAGCTGATAGCCCATTGTAATCATAAAAGAGAGTAGCTTCATTAAACATCTCGGGGTTAGGAGATTTTTGGTATAGGAGGGACTTTTGGATTATTTATGGTGTGACTTCCAGAATTGTCTCTCTAATTGAGGTACAAAGAATTTTTTTTCTTTAATGTCACAAGCTGTGAGACAAGCGACAAGTTTGGGGTAATGGTAAACTATGGGATAGACCTGTCTATATATCCCTAAATCTATGACCCATAATGGGTCTTCACTTTTCAAGTATTAGTCATATCAGTCAAAACAAAGGTCTGATAGGTGGTAAGAGGTTTGACAAGTGGTAAGAGAAAAATGGGTTACATATTTTAGCCTCTCTGTACATAAAAGGTTCGGTGTGACCAAAGGGTTTTGTTTCCTAGGATTTGGAAGTTTTAGGCACTGTCTTATTCATTTTAATCATAAGGGAAAATATTGAATGGTGGGGATTGTGGATTACCTGGTGACCTGAATAAATTGGGCATGGAGGTGTTGGAGGTGCTTTGCACTAGCTGATGGGTAAATGGAGTCAAGCACAGGAGGAGCGACAGAGGGATGAATTTGAATTATAACGGCTAATTGTGGTAACTTTATAGGTGGGTAAAATAGTGTAGTGACGTGTGGATAGGAAGACGGTGGAGAGAGGTCTGGGAAGGAAACATGGGGCCACCAAGTTGGATGGGAAATGGAGGGGGGAGGCCCTTGCCCCTGCAAAATTCACTCATGCTTGCTAAGATTGTTGTTGTGTTGGTGTGTTAGTGGTAGGTGTTGTCCCCCTACTCTGGTGGAGTGAATGAACAAGGTTTGGATTAGGGCTTGACCACCCTAGAGTCAATCTTGGCAATTGATCAGCCACACCCAACAGTTGACGTTAACCATTTCGAGGGTTAGCATCAGCTTATCCATTGCAATAGTTACCCTGTTGAAATGATTTCTAGTGCCATCTATTATCTCATAAATGGTGATTCATCACCTTAGCTGCTAGTCGGTAAGCCTTAACCATTCAATATGGGGGTGGACCCCTTTCCCTCTTTCTTTACCTTATCACCTTTTTCCTAAGTCCTAATTGTTGTCCCTCTAGGATATACCATTGGGGTGTTACTGTCGGGTGGACACCACTCACTCATTCACATCCTCGTGCTTCTATTCCACGCCCTCTATGTTTCCTCAGGGATGCTCTGGCTAAGGAACCATCATCGGGATGACATCATCCTAGTATTCCACTCCCTGCACTTACACTTATTCACTCTTCACATCTCGTTGGGATAACTCTGTTGGGTGGACCCCACCCACTTAGTCACATCTTGATGCTTAACTTTGTGCACTCTTAACATTTCGTTGAGGTAACTCCAATAGGTGGACCCTACCTGGTCACTCACATCCCAATGCTTAACTTTGTGCACTCTTAACATTTTGTTGGGCTAACTCTGCCAGTTAAGTTCCACCTGTGGCCAATAGAGTAGCTTTTCACTACTAATGTGTTAGCCATGTCTTCCTAGAGCTTCACGTAGAGGCTTTGTCAACCTTTTCATTGATCTTGGCATTTAAGCCAACTTTGGCTATGCGCTAAATTCTTGACCAGACACCTTTTATTTCTGCAGTCTTTGTACCAATCCTTTTGGTCTCTCTACAGATTTCATCTTAGATCTGTTGCATCCTTGCTTTACACCAGGAAGCGAGGATCCATTAGTAGAGAAAAGGTTTTATGTTACCTATGGCTGGTTGTTAATGGAATCCAGTGATGCAAATTTGACCCAGGAGGTCAGAAACCTAGAACCCCATAACATATTTTAAGTTGAGTTTAAATAGAACGTTGGGGTTCTTGTGGGAAAGGAACAGTAATGGATAAATTTTTGAATCCTAGAACAATTTCCAACTACATTTCAAAAAGAGACAAGCTTCTAGGGACCAAGGCAGTAGGGCATGTGGGCTCTAGCTTAATAGACCAGAAGTATTAGGTGGGTCTTACATGGAAAGTGAATAAACTAGTGTGGAAGGAGTCACGTGGAGTGGGCAAGTAAGGAAACTCTATTTTTGGTGCACATGAGCGAACAAGTGGCAGTGGGACTCCCCACACTTTTTTATTGTAAATGGTTAAGTATCGACAACTTATGGGGTGGATCATTGCTCGTTCTGGAGTGGGCTCACCTTGGAGAAGATTTGATGGGGTAACAAGCGTGGTAGTTAAGCCAACGCTTTCCCCTAGAAAGTCAAAGTCAATAAAGTGAAACTTGTAAATCAACGTTTGAGATGAATTTTGTGGGGGTGGGGCAAACATTGCCTCCAAACTTGCCAGGCACCCTCTTAGAGGAGTTTAAATGGGCTTGCCACCTATCAGGCCAATAGGGTGACCACTTCAGCAGTCGAGACCATTGCCAAGTGAGTGTGGCAGGTGAGAGAGAAACTATTCATCACACCACCCTTCCCCCTTTCTATCCACCCAATCCAACTCTGTCAAATGTCCCATCAATGTCACCTCTCCATTTTCCCACTATAAACCCCTGTGAATCATCCATCTCAATTCAAACTTATTTATTTCAAACTATTATATGACTTGTCGCTTAGCTTGTTTACATCTACCCCTACCCGACTCTCATCCAACATAAGGACTTTCATGAACCCATAACATCCAATTCCCTCCACTTACCAAGTAATCCACAGTATCTTGGTCCTTGTACAACTGTCACCATGCTTCAATTATAAAAGGTCTCATCAAGAACCCAAAAAATACAATAACCAAAACCCTCAGGCCACACCGAACCCTTCATGGACACAAAGGAGGACATTCATGATTCCTTTTTCCCTATGAACCTATATGACCTTCATTTTGGCTTCTATAACTTCTACCTATAAAAGGAAGACCCCTTGTGAGTCATTGAGTGAGCACTGTATCACCTAGTCAAATTAATGATATACCCTTTCCCAAAATTCATATCACGGCTCATGGAAAACTACGTTAAAGAGAAAATTTGTTGTTTTTCCTCCAATGGGGAGAAAATTATGGAGTTTACCCCAAAATTAATACACAACACCTTCATTTACCCATAATCCCAGAATTTGGATAAATTTATAGAAACCACACTCTTCTATGACTATATTGGACTCTCAGTTGGAGAGAAACATGTCTTTCCCGAACTAATTCTAGCCCCAAATGCACAATTTCTTACCAAATCAAAAACCCTTCCCATTTTCTTGCTTTCATATTTTGTGCAACCCATTTTTTATGTTATCCTATTGATGTTTGGTGAGGATGAGATAACAAATGTCTCCAAGGCAGCCTTAGGGCTCTTACACAAGATGATGAAGCCAAATATTGTCCTTTAAATTCACTCTTTCCTTCCTGAAGCCATTAAATTTCAGTTCAATCAATACTACCTGGCCTCCTACTTCAAACATTACTTCATATTTTCTTACTTGTTCCTTTACACTCATGTGGAATAATTTGAGTACGTATGTCTCAGCATCATAGACTCCCTTAAGTAAAGGAAATATGTGATTGACTGGGAGAGTTCTCTGAAGAAGAAGCCCAATAATGAGGGGTTTTCCCACTTTTTATCTAAATTCATGGCCATTTCTTACAAAATTATCAACAAAGCCTCCCCTCCTAGAATCTTACCCCAACAATGACGAATTCTTCAAATGAACAAGGATGCTAGGGTGGGTGACTAGTACTTATTTGAAGACTACACCGAAATCAGGGTATATGGGTCTGAATTTCCTCCTTACCAACTACCTGTATTTATGCCCATGAGTATTTTTGCCTTGGATTTCATCAGGAAAAGCCTAAACACAGACCAAATCCATTTTTCCCCTGCCAAAAAGAGTTATATGTTCAAGCTCCCAAAGACTGTAGGTCCCTTTATTGTGAACTCCAAATAAGATTTTCAACAGATTGAAATTATGTTAAAGGAATTGAAATTTGAGATAAGAGAGGTGTGGCATTATGATCATCATGGTGTTATTTATAATATATGAAAAGAGATTAATACATTTTCCTATGAACATGAACATAAACCATAATTGGAATGGAAGGAAAATCTTGATTCACGGCCCATCAATATAGAGATGGAAGTTGAGACACCAAGCACCAAGGAAAAATCTTAGAAGAGGAGTATTGATGAGGAAGGAGATACAAAAATGGAGGATTCATCCTTGACCAAGAAAAAGAAGCTCCATGAGAAGACAAAGGAGGATATTGAGGTCAAATTGACCCAAAATATCCTAGACTAGCTAGGCTTCTAGCTGAAATTAGAGGATCCCCAACAAGCTGCCACCTCCAATTCAACTGAGGCGAAAATATTGGGTTAAATTGGAATTACATCAGTAGCAAGACCTAAATAAGAGGAAGGGCATCTGATGGAGGAGAGTAATAAGAAATTCAGAGATGATTGTTGTCAGAGTTGGACTCTCATTCAGTGCCATACTAGACTGGCTCTTGGCTTCCATGGATGTGGAAATAAATCATATGAAGTTTTCCTTGTATCACCCTTCAATCCAGTCTATCCCATCTGGTCCCCAGTTCAGAACAATGGACTTGTATCTGGACATGACTAGTGTCCCCTTGTAAGACAAAATCAATTTACACAAATAGGACGAGGATATTATTTATAGTGAGCCAAGAAAAGAAGTCTTGATTATTAGTAAAGCGAAGAAGTTGTTGGAGAAGGAAAATACTAAGATAAAGCAAGAGAAGGCCAACTCAAGAGCCCTCCATCTCCAAAATGAAGATTATAAGGAGCTAATTGTCAAGTTGGGAGTGTATCCAAGTGAGAAGGTTGTCGTAGATGCTATCATCAAAGGCTCACAATCAGAAATATAGTCACTGAGGCAACAACTTAAAATGTATGTTGTAGAACATGTACATATGAAGGAATTGGCTCAAATAGAAAATGAGAAGGAAATACTAGCCAAGGAATTGATATAAATAAGTAACGAGGTGGTAACCCTCAAATTGAAAGTAACAGAGTTGCAACAAAGGATTGATTCTCACATTTGTGTTGTGGTTGTGCCAGACAACCCAGAAAACTCCACTGAGTGGGTAACCAAGGTCGTTACATATCTACAACTATTAGAGAGTGAGCTTAAAAATATCTAGGTTGACTTGGACAACACCAAGTACATGCTAGAAACTAAGGAGAAACAACTCAAGTCCACCCAGATAAGTGTGGATCAAATTAATAACAAGTATCAGTTGTCATAAGATGTGATCAAAGAACTGAAGAATAGGTTGAAGGGAAACATGTCCCTTGTTGAAGGTAGGTAGCTAATCTAGGATGATATCATTTCCAAAATAGAAAATATATAGGAACACCTGAAATTAGGTGCAGAGAACAAAGCTGCAATAAAGACCATTGAATTCTCTATCTTATCAGCCAAGGAGGAGGATGCTAAGAATGACAACATTGTTGAGAAATTTATCAAGCTTCTTAATGAGAAGTTAGATGATGAGTTGATAGCGATAAACATCATTTACAGGACAGGTTTTATCATGGAAGTTTCCAAAATGATCTAGAAGAAGGGAGTGATGGATAGGGTTAAAAAATATGTGAGCGAGCTCACAAAATTGGTTGCAACATTTAACTCTAATTTTGACTAGAGAACTAGGGCATTATTTCCTATATGATGTGACTTCTAGGTACATATTATACCATGGGAGAAGTATAAAAATTCATTAGTTGAGGCCAAGAACAAGGTAGACTCATTACATGAAAAGACTGCCACTCTCAAGGGCATAACCATAGTAAAATACCTACAGAGATATTTCTAGTTGTTGTGGCTTGTGAAGACCTTGTTCATGTCTAAGCCAAATCTCCCCAAGCTCATAAACTTAAGGATGGATTGTAGTGCTCTTATTCATACTCCCACACTAGATCGAATTCTATGGAAAAGGTGTGACCAACTGGTTAACCCTCTGTGAGTTAGAATAGTTGAGCATGGGTCCACTTCAAGAGACCAAGCGAGCCAACAATGAAGATATTTTCTAGTTTGGGAATCATGACATACCACTGTCATTTTTCAATTTTGTAAATATTTTATTTTCAAGAAGGAATATATTATATTATGTAATAATTAGGACAACTAAGCCATTAGCACACTCACACAATTGAATATCCTAGATAGTTGTAGCACTTAAAGATATTTTTTGTAACTGTTTTTGTTGGGACTCTCCCCATAAAAGGGAAGAAGAACTCATTTGTAAGGGTTCAATTTTCTATTCCAGAGGTTGTAATTGTTTGGAAGTTTTTCAAGTTATCAAGCTTTACAAGATGTATGTTGTTCTTGAAGATTAATGAAGAATTTTTTTTGGTGATTCCAAGCACTGATATGTGGAGTATGTGAATTTGTATTTGTTTATAATTTTCATATGTGTTTCTTTCCTCTTAGAAATCATGTAATTGTAGTTGTTGTGGCATAGTCTTGTGTGTTAGATTTACCTATTTTATGTTATGACAAATGGTACCTGTAATATGTGAGATTGACGGCCTTAAAATGCGCTCCATGGTTTCTAATTTTGTTCCCTTTCTCTATTCATAATTCTACTATAATTTAGTGTATAGGATTCTATCACTAGCCCTCTATACTAAATTTCTTTCTCGTATTCTTCCTTTCACCTATACTACAACAATTAAGAAAACTTCACTCTCTATGTGTAGGCCACCATGACTAAACATTAATTCTTTGGAACGAATTTTTTTTAGTGTATGAATTGTGATTTTCCACTAATTAAGATAATTGAACCAAATTAAAATAATTTTACATTTAACTCTTGAGCAACACTGATTTATCTTCAAGAGACACTAAGATGTCCTAGGCACTGACCTTTTTTCTCAACCTAGGGGTTTTCTCTAGGAGCAACAACATATTTTATGTTTATTTAATGATAACATGGAATAGGGTCTACTATTGTATGTTCAATAAAGTATTGTTTCTCATCCATTGATGTTTGAGTTGACTAAGATTTATATGCTGTAAAGGTTATGTTTTTCTCTTTTGTGTGTCTGATCGAACTTAGGAGTTGCTGGAAGAACTCTTCATCCACAATCACTGCTCTACTTGATTTACATGAAAGGACCATTAGGTAAACCTTTGTCATTTCTTTGCCAATTATAGCTTATTGTTTTCATTATTGAATGAATTAGACCATAGCTTGCTAGATCGCTTGATCTGCCTACCATAGATTCTAGGTAACCTAGGAGGGTTTTTTAGTTTGTCCATCTGAGCTTAAATCCATATAGTAGAGTTTACATGAAACACTAAATCTATGAATTCCCAGCTTGCCGATCTATTTGAATTAGAACTAGTCAAGTTCATGGACTATTATACTACAAATTCCATTTAGGACAAGATGAGCAGTTTATATGAAAGTGACAACAAGATAAAGAAAGCCAAACTTCAAGGTTTTAGAATGAAATTTGAGTCTTTGAAGTTGAATGATGATGAATATATTGCTAAATAGTTTCTAAGAGTTGATGAGGTTGTGAACACTATAAGAGGTCTTAATGAAAAGTTAGAAAAGCCTCTAGTAATTCAAAAAGTGTTGAGATCTCTCTGTGAGAGATTTAATCACAAGGTTTCAGCCATCGAGGAGATGACCGAGTTAAATACTCTCACTTTAGACCAACTAATTGGCACTCTTACTGATTATGAGATGAGAATTTCCAATTGTAAGCTGACTGCAAGAACATGATGATTCAAAGAAGATAAGAATCCCAAGGAAGAACATGATGATTCATGTTTTCAATCCGATGAAGAGGAAGCCAAGTTCATGAGGAAGCTCAAGAGAGGCTCAAATGAGTAAAAAGGTAAGTTACCTTTTAAGTTATTTAACTATGGTAAAGTTGTTCACTATGCTTCCAAGTTTCTTGAAAAGAAGAAAAAATAATATGACCCTAGGGAAATGTTTAGGAAAATTCAAAAGCAAAAGGAAGTAGGATAAAAAGAAGAAATTTTACACTCAAGGTGCTAGCTCCTCTAAAAGTGAAGGAGACCAATATTCTAATGAGGAAAAAGAGGATGAAAGTAAAATGGAATTTATGCTCATGGCCATGGATAATATGGAAGTAAAAGCCATTAATTCTAATGGAGAAGAGGCAAAGGTCAACTTAGAAGGAGAGTTGGTCAGTGTTCTTGAAGAGATTGAAAGCCTCGGGAAGAAAAATAAAACCCAAAAAGAATTGTTGATTAAAGAAAAAGTTGAAGCCATTGAACCCCTAATCCTAAAAATTGAATAAGGTAGGAAGCTTCAAGAAACTCTAAATTAGCAGCTCAGAGAGAAACACCAAGCATGTGAAAGGCTTGAAGGAGAAATTGTTCTGCTAAGGAAAGAAATAGAAAAGGAAAAAACCCAACTGAGGTTTAATGCAAAATTTGGAAAGGGTACTGAAAGTTTGAATTAGATCCTTGATGATCAAAGGGTCTCCAATAATTGAGAAGATCTTGGATTTGAGACTGATTCAAGCTCAATAGCTGATTTTAAGGGTAAGAGAGAGATTACCTTTGTGCAGGAAGCTAAAAATGGAGACAACACAACAACAAAAGATAGTTCAATGCAACAACAAAGAGACAAAGGCAACACACAACCCATTTTGTAGCAAGAGACAAATCAACAAAAATGAAATAGAAAGTGAAATTCAAATAGTGAAATTATTCCCACACAAAAAGGAAGGAACAACGTTGTAGAGACAAATCGAAATACATAGAGGGCAGCCCAACCAATGTTTAGAAATAGATTTTCCCTTAGGTATGAAGGAATATTTTTCTGATATTGTTTTACATGTCCAAATTATGGGCACATGGAAGCAAATTGCAGGGTGAATCTTTCATTTAGACAACTCAAGCCATGGATAAGAAATTATCATCTGAATAATCATTCAATCAAACATAGGATGAGCATACCTAGACTTAGAGATAAAATGCCTAACCCAATTATTAAGAAAACAAGTGAGGAACCCAGATTCTAGAAGGAAAAGGAAAATACAAAGAAATTTAATATTGTTCTATATGATTAGAATGATGGTAGTCATTGTTATGTTAAGAGTGGTTGTTCCAAGTACACGTCAGGAGACAAAATTAGACTTTTTGTCATGGAAACTAGTTAAGAAAGGTAATATGACCTTTGGAAATAATGCACCTGGTAAGATTATTAGTAAATGAGTCGCCATTCTATCTAATGACAGAGGTAAAGACAAGAATGTGTTGTATGTTGATGGGCTGAAGCATAATTTACTTAGTGCATCTCAGATGTGTCACTAAGGTTGTGGATGTGATTTTAAAGGCTAAAAATCATCAAATCAAGTCTGCAAGAACTAGAGAAATAGTAGTTGAGGCAATGAGAACAAATAATAATGTCTATGTCTTAAAAGAGAAGATAGATAGGTGTTGTTTGTCAAATAGGGATGAGATTTGGTTGTGGCATAAGAGATTTGGACATCTAAACATTTTATCAAATTATCAAATTGGGTAAGAAAAATTTTGTTAAATATATGCCAAAGCTTTCAAAGCCTGATTATGTTTGCGAGATCAAAAATGCTTGGTATGGTCTCAAGAAACCCCCACAAGATTGGTATTCCAAGTTGGACAATTATTTGCTCAAGTGTGGTTTTAAAAGGGGCGCAGCTGATAGTAACGTGTATGTTAAATCTAATGATGGAAAATTGTTAGTGTTGGTTGTCTATGTTGATGATATAATTGTTTCCAGTGATTTTGATTATCTAACTTGCTAGTTTGCAGCTGATATGAAGGCCAAATTTGAGATTTATATGCTTAGAGAAATGTATTATTTCCTGGGTTTGTAGATTTCACAATCTTCCAAAGGAATATTTATCTAACAATGCAAGTATCTCAAGGGGTTTTTGAAGAAATTTGACATGGAATAATGTTCTCTGGTAAGTACTCCAATGGTTATAGGTTGCAATATCAATAACACGGTTGAATCACCAGAAGTGGATTAGAATATATACATATCTATTATTGGTAGCCTCTTATATTTAATAGCCTCAAGACCATACATCATGTAGTAAATTGGTATTGTTGGAAGATTCCAAGTAGCATGCAAACAGAGTCATCTCCTAGCAACCAAGAGGATTCTTAGATATCTCAAAGCTACAATGGACTATGGACTTTGGTATCCATGAGGTAAATATTTTTCACTAACTCTTTATATTGATGTTGATTGGGTTGGTCATGTATGTTATAACCCTATTTTCCAATCCATTATAGTGAGAGAAACATAAGTTCAACTTACCTCAGTTGTTAGCTAGAATGTATCCCCTTTCACCTTTTCTTTTACTTATGTGAGATTTATTCCTTTTTAAAAAGGTGGAATTACATGATTGAGCTATTTATCATAATTATTTTGTCAAAATTTTATAATTATGAGACAATAATTATTTAATAATTGAGAAAAAGGTTTCTAGAGTTTGTCATTTCCAAGCAGATCAACTTGACCCACCTGTGTATGATTTGGCTAGGGTTCCATTATTATAGAAGTTTCCTAACTTCGCAATCCACTTTCCTCTTGGTGAGATTATATAGGTTGCTTCTATTAGTGCCTAAATCTGCCTTAGGCTGAAGGAAGGCAAAATTCAGGGTAACCACAAACCACGCTCATTCTGGTAGCTAGCCCTACTAGAACAGGAGAGGGCTCTCTCCGTGTCACGCTCAGTGAATAAATACACAATATGATCTGAGATGACTTACAATGAAATATTGATTTTAGGCTAGATAAATAAATAAGGAAACAAGAGGCAATTTTTGATAAATGACAGAGTTTCTGGGATGTATGGGACCAACGAACAGTATGAGCAGAGAATCTAACACAAAGGCACAAATTACTTCGTGATGCAAGACAAGCAGAAAGTCTAGCAATTAAATTTGACATAATGTGAAATGGAAAGATTGTCTAGGAGGGTGAAAAGGGGAGAAATACATGAATCCTTTTCAATAAAAGAAGAACACAGAACGTGAAACTTTCCCATAGGCAGAGCAATAAACATGAATTCTACCTTATCTTACTTAGAAAATTTCACTAGAAATGAATATGAATGAACTGTGAAACATAATGAAATACATATGAACCGAAAGAGAATACATTTGCTACACACACACCACATGAATCTCATGAACCAGAGCCGCTGCCTTTCATTAATTCTCTGTCCAAATATACAATGAGTAACTAAGTTTCTCTCCCACAGTCTCCTAGAAATTACGACCAACCATTTGCAAATGGTTTTACATACAATAAATAGACTTTACCATTAGGAAATGGAACGACCCAAATTTGGGGAGTTTTTCAAATCATTACAAACTGGAAATGGAAAGCCAACCATTAGTGACAGGTGCAGCGTTACAAAAATGACAAAATATTTGGGTGACTGCTCGCCTTCCTTTGCCACTTGGATAGAAGCCAGCCTTTAGAGAAAATACTTTTTAAACTTTGATTTAGGTGCCGAGAAAAATGTAGTATAAAACGAGTGAGCCCACTTGGAGAAAATCGCAAATTGAAATGTCGTGGAGCGGAAGTGATTTTGGCCTTTGGGTCTCTGTGCGCCGCACCGAAAACTATATGCATCACGCCAATTTGGAGGTGATTTTTAGGTACTTGCTAAAGTCCGAATTGTGCCCAAGTGTGCTTGTTAGAAATCCCTACCTATCTGCTTTCCAACCCAAGTGGAATTTCTAAATTTGGTGCTCATTTGCCCCTCCAAAACTTCAATCTCCCAAGATTGCTTCCTGTGTGTCAAAATAGGGGCAGAGAGGTCATTTTTTGAGTGCTTTTGACCTCCTAGGGACTCAAAACTTACCCAAAATTCTTGGCCATGCACCATCAGTCATGATTTTTCATGCTGAATCCATAAATGCAAACCTTTCATGATTTGGAGCTCCCTATCATAAGCGCCGCGCCACTGGGAGAAAAACCCTGTTTTGTGCACAAAAATTCGTCAAATGACCAAAATTGCCCCAATTTTTTTTTAAATTTGGGCTGGAGATTCTCTATGAAATGTTATGTTGGGCCACAGAGGCTTCAGCCAAGATTCGGAGCCGATCTTGCTCTTTTTGCCTCTTTTGTCTTTTTGTCGCTCTCCTCAATTTCGCCTTCAAATTCCTTATCCAAGCCTTTGAACTCATGCTCTGTGCCCTGTAGTGAAAAACCATCCACCTCAATATGGTTTTGTCCTTGTCGGCCTTCTCTAGCAGTCTCTCAAGGTGGATGTTGATCCGCTCGAGCCAAGACTCTCGGTCATTGTTAATCTCTTGCTCTAATGGAGTGAGCTCAATCCTCCTCTGTTGGGCAAATCAGTGGTTCTCACGGATGTTTTGCAGCTCCATGATCTCCTGCTACTCTTCGAGCTATTTATTCCTCTGCTCCAAGTACCTGATAATCCACTTAGCCCTCTCCAAATTGAGAGACAAGGCTTGGATCTCTGTTTGCTGCTCCTGGATGGTCCTCCTAAGTTTGGCACTCTCCACATCTGTATCATCATCATGAATGAGGATGAAATCGGCCTCTCGTAGTGAATTACATATATGAGTTTCACAGAGGCAGGATTGGGGTAGCAGATAATCCCTTTCTTGTTTCGAGGGAGTGTTAAAAATAACAACAAGAAAATTCTAATTTAATTTTTCCTTGAATTAAATTGTAATTCTATTCTCATAGCAACTTGTAGTAGTTAACTAAATTAAGTTGACTTAATTGGCTCAGTAAATTTGAGTTGGAAGTCTATCTAGAGTCATGTAGAGAAATCCCTAAATTTTAGGGGCCCAGGTTGAGTTCTTATTGAGTTGTAATTATTTAATTCAGTTTAATTGAGTTAAATTCAATTAAACTAGTTATAATTGTTGGAGGAATTAGTGAGTGGTCAAGTGAACTAAATTGGATTTAATTCACAAGCAGTGATCAATCAGATAACTGATAATTCACTCAAAAATAACTCATGCATGTCAATTCAAAGGAAGACTCACTTGAGATTAGAGTTCAGGGGTAGTGTACTATTAGTTGTAAAATCATCTAAATTAAATCAATGATGCATGCAATCAGAGGAAGGCCTATGGATGGATTGCGTAGTTACTAGTGAGGAATTTCCCAATTAAATATGGTATAATTCCCAAAGGAACAACACAAGGAAGTAGGGGCTTGGAAGGCAGAAAATTTGGTTAAGTGTTGGCTTGAGCTAGTTTTTGAAGCACGGAGTTAGATAATACTTGTGTAGAGATTGTTTGGATTGAACAAGCCTTGTATTTTCTTCTCAGATCTTCTGGTTAATGTAATATACAAATAGTGGATTTTTTAGTTGAGGCTTTCCCCACATAAATTATTGTGTTATGTGAGATTGAAGTTCTTCTTTTTCTGCTTCATGATTTCATCGATCAATTTTTGTTTCTGCTGATGAGTAGAGTAGATTCAATTCAGTTGTTTCAATTTGAATCTACAATAAAATTCTACACCTTGCATGCCTTGCTGATATGGATGAGGGTCGTGTGGCCTTCCTTGATTGACAAAACAAAGTTGCTCCAAGCCACCCTCTACCCCTTGATATACAACTTGCAGACCTGAAAGAGGCGTATTTATCATTTACATGGTTCTCCTCACAAACATAACATACTTCTACGACATTCAGTGGGCACTCATTTCTAGCATGCCTCTTAGTGCCTATAAGGCAAAAGATATCTAATGTCTTTTCTTCCTCCTCTTGTTTCTTCTTAATATGCGTGGTGCCCATTTGTAACGCAAAGATATGGAACATTTCACTCTTGAAACATTCTAGCATGTTCCTTATTTCAGATTCATACAGTGAGGTAGAGGGAGAAGAATTTATCAAGCCTTGACTAGATCTACCTTTCTTCCTTGCAGTCCTAGAATGATTCTTAAATAAATGTGTTCTTTTTGTGTTTCTTTTCTCTCTTTTTTAATCTTTCTAGACAAAAATTGATGGAAGGAATTTTTTTTGTTTTTCAGGAAATAAGATGAAAAGAGAAAGCAACTCAAAGCAAAATCAATCATCTACCTTAACACCTTCCCAGCAATGGTGCCAAAAAGTGATGAGCCCCAATATTGCAACAAGAGTGTCGCAACTCCCAAGGCTACAAACTTTAATTATCAACCTGGGGTTTATAAAAACTTAAGAGGTGACAATGTTGTATGCATAGTAAGCTAGGTTATACTTAAGCTACTCTTAGGCAGCAGATCAAACCAAGGTATACAAAGTTATTTTGTACACTGAATCTATGTTTTGTAGGAAAGGAAATTCCTAATCTACTTGCAAGAAATGCAAAAATGGAGATGTTGATCTATTTGGAAGAAATGCATATGTTCCATAAACGGAAATGTTAATATAATTTGCAAGAAATGTAAATGTGCATAGAAGGAAATTCTAATCTAATTGCAAGAAATGAAAATCCTAATATATTGTAGAAAATAAACCTAATCTAGATGCACAAAGTAATAGCATGAAATCAATCTTGAACTATTGCATTCAAAGGATATTCTAGGCTAATGACAAAATTCAATAACTGCTCAAGAAGCAACAAAGTAAATTATTTATGTGTTATTAAATTCATGAACTCAATCACTAACCCTAATTGCATAAATAAATTGCAAAGATGAAAAAAAAGGTCCTAAGTGGTCTCTGATCTTCCTCGAGCTTGGTTCCAAGGCCTAGGATACATTATGAAGGGCTAAGAGGCTAAAATCAAGCTTAAAGAACAATTTTGGTCAAGTTTTGAAGGGTTCTGCATGGTGCTACAGGATGCTACATGATTGCTACAAGATGCCACAACAATGCCTTGTTTTGCTATGGGATTGAATCTAAGAGGATACCACGGGCTTAGAAGGTGATTTGAAGGTGAGGAAGGGTAGTGGAAGGTGGGAGAAGGTTATGGGAGCCCTTACCAAGCCTAGTACTCCTCAGGAGCCCATATTGCACAAGGAGGGAATGCAAAGAGTGACCTCTAACAATTATGTCCCAAACTTTATGTGTGCAGGTTGCTTAAAGAAGGTGATGAGGATGGAAAGAGGGTACTAATGGTAGGGTTAAGAGTGAAAATGAAAGTGTTTTCCCTACAAACCGATAGTACGACCTAAACGCGAAAAATATTACTCAATCTTACAAAACATCTAAAACATGATAACAATACCAATTGAAGAAAATTAAACTAGAAAGGAAAGGATGAGTCAAATTTATTTCGAGATCTAACTACTACATCAAAGGAAACCTACCTTTTTGTGTTTTCTAATACAAAGCCTAGAATCACACTTTCCAAGAGAGATGATCGAAAAATCTGAAAGGCAACATTTTATATCAACAAAACTTACAAGAAAGGAAATACTACTAAACTAAGTACAGAAAGGAAAGATTCATAACAAAAATGTACAAAGGAGAGAGACTAAAGTGCTTAGGTTAGACCCTAACCCAATGGTACTCATCCCTCTAGAACACACTCAGATTAAAGGCAACAAAATACTTCTCATTTATCTTAAAAAGTGCTCAACCAAATGACGTAGAAATGAAAATGACATGTATAAGATCCTAGCTCTAGTAGTCACTATGCTCCTCTAAAAAAGTTGAATCCTACTAAGCTCTTGGGCTCCTTTATTTATACAAAATGAGTGAGGGGGAAACCTCCTTGGAAGGAAGGATGCTTCCCTCAAAAATCCCTATAAAAGTGGATCTAGCCTCCTGAGATCCTCGCAGCTATTGAGTGGAGTAACTTCTCCAATAGGCAGCCAAGTTGGTTAGTGAGTTAATGCAGAGAACGAGCCTCCTACATTTCCTCCACCTGCCTCCAACATACTTCTGCACAATAAATGCACCTTTTTCCTGCACATTAATCATGTTAGGCTACAAGATATGATAAAAATTCCTTAATCTCCCTAATAAACACATTATAGTAAAAAAAGGTGTTATCAAATGCAAGGAGAGAGGTAAATGTATGTTGAAGGATGGTCAGATGGGCCTTGATTTATACCTAATAATGAGGCCCATCAAGAGCACTATTATAACACAAATTACCACATGTCAATTGGAATGACACCTTTCAAAGCCCTATATGGATATGAATCTCCAACATTTGTGGATCGAGTATTTGGGGATAGTCGAGCTCCTTTGGCTAA
This sequence comes from Pinus taeda, assembly GCA_000404065.3. Lineage (NCBI taxonomy): Eukaryota > Viridiplantae > Streptophyta > Pinopsida > Pinales > Pinaceae > Pinus > Pinus taeda. Next base: position 35,618 of record APFE030720328.1, read on the forward strand.
GATTGGGTTCAGGAGCATTAGGACATACTACTGGCCCTCAAAGACAATTTGCAGATGACCCATAACTAATAGAAGATCTATGCAAATAGGCATCAGATAGATCGTAGCTTTGAGGTTGGGGACCTAGTGTACCTTAGTTTGTAGCCCCACAGGTAGTCATTGCTAAAACTAAAAGGGGTCGATAGGCTAAAACTCGGATACTATGGGCCCTACAAGATTGTGAAGCATGTAGGGGAGGTGGCCTATGAGTTAGAGCTTCCAGAGAGGTGTAAGATTAACAATGCTTTCCATGTCTCTAGCCTCAAAAATGCCTTGGAATAACATGTAGTCACTTCCATTAAGCATCCACCACTGGATGAGGAAGGGGACTTGATTCTAGTTGTGGAATAAATTTTGGAGGTAAGGGAGTGGAAGCTGAGGAACATGACTACAAACGAGTATACCTAGTGAAATGGAAATGTATTCTAGTTGAGGATGCCACATGGGAAGGGGAATAGGTGCTCCAACATCCATAACTAAAGTTTCGTGAGGACAAGCAATCTTACACAGGGAGGACTATCATGTCCCCCTCCACATAGTTGACATAAGGAAGGGGATCCACTAGCCTAATAAGGTTATCATAGGCTAAGACAGGAAAAATTAATCAAGAGAACATGATTCTCCTAGGAGAAAACATTAAAAAAGTTGAAGTGGTGAAACGGGGACATGGGTTCCAAGCTAATGAAAAGTCACTTTTAAGTTATAAAGTGGGAAAAAGCACTAAAGTGGTTGTATTAAAATAAAAGGGTAAAAATGTGGCAAAAGTGGCGAATGAGTTATAAAAGAGGGAAAATGAGAAGTCTCTCCTCATTATTGCATTTGCTCACTTGAGGAAAAGAAATTTATAGAGCTCTTTGTTGAAAAATGTAACTAGTGACAGTCTTCATAATTATATTTGAGTCATAATGTATTGTATTTGTCAAAAGAAAGAACAAGGAATTTTATTATAAAATAAATTGAGCTATTAAAGCATGGGTTTCATGCTTGGGTCAACGAATAATAGGTCAAAGCATCCATTATAGGCTTCTAGGTTTTATGTAAAGAGTCCTTGTCCATGTCATCATGCAATTGTGTTAATTTTAGGATAACAATGGTATGTTTTATTCTTAGAGAAATTTTACTTCAGTTTTCTTTATTAGCCCAATATCATATCTAGTATAACAATCACATCAACATGATAGTCAAATACAGATAGAACATAAACATCATAACAAAAGAAGATAAGATGACACAAGATATGGCACCAGCCAAGGACAAACACCAATGTGGGGAAACCCTTGATCAATTCTTCTTATAATTCTTCAAAAGTTTAGCAGAGAGAGAGAGAGTACAATTTGCAATATTCACTTGCCCAAACTGATCAGTCAAAACAACAAAAACAAAAAGCCCTAACTAGAGAGTCAATGTTGGTCAACAAGGCTGAAATTGACCTCCAAAACAGCTTGGTCAACCTTGGTCAACTTGGCCTCCAATAGCAAGATAATGCAGCCCAAAACAGTCTGAAAATAACTAGTCAAATCTAGTCAACAAAAGTCAATGCAACAACTTGAATTAGGTCAGTCAACGCAGGGGTCAAACTGCCTCTATTTTTGTGCCTTGAACATTTGCCTGCCCAAAAAGAAGTCTCCCTCACAAAACAAAAGTCGAACAGGGTCAATGCTAGTCAAGGTCAACCTCCTGAAATTTTGGTCCCCTGAAATTTCGGCCCCCTAAAATTTCGGCCTCTTGAAATTTCAGTCAAATTTGGCCAACGCAGCAGCTAGAAAAGACAGTCTTCCTTTCGCACGTCTGGAGAGAGAGAGGCCCAAAAATCTGTACGCAATCAAGATGAAAGAGAGAAATATGAATAAGATGAGATGCCAAAATGAGGAGGAGGCACCTTGTATTTATATGCAACGCTGAAGGCTAGGGTAGGCTAATTTGATGGTTGTCCGACTTTGACAGTTTGTCCATAATCAAAATAAATTCATAACTTCATTTTTACATGTCAGAATGGGATGGTCTTTAGATCAATCGTACACTCTCAGAAAGAGGAATCCAAGAAAAAAATCAGCTGCCTCATAAGAGTTGTCCAAAGTGATGTTTGGACCTGGTTTCCAAAATTTACACTCCCTCTCAACTAGGGAGAGCTTCACCTACCAAACTATCTGAAACTTGTACCATCATTGTCTTTGCCTTGCTCTGCTGAACTATGAAGAAATAAGAAATGATCGAGAATGTATCATACCATTCTCCACTAACCTGAAGTCAGTCTCCAACAATAGAGAGTGTGTCATTCCACTCTTAAATGACATGTAGTTAGCTTCCATTGATCCCAAATCAATATCAACATCCTAGCATAGGGAGTACGGAGTACACGATGCGTCCATCGATAGTACTATGGTCCCTATCCTCATTTCTGTACTCATTGGCCAAATGAGAGATACTTCCCATGAGTCTGAACTGCATGGGTAGGATGTGCCAGCAAGAGAAGTTGAACCATTCATCTTGGTCATATGCCATAGGGGAGGGTGAACCACTCAGCCTATGCATATGCCACCATGGGGTATCACAAGGGAAGGTGAACCATTCACCCTATACACAACGCATTATTAGGGGAGGTTGAGTCACTGTATGTTGCTCATCGCACCCAAAGCCCCTCGGAGCTCCCAGAGCTCACTATCCATCTCATTCAGGACCCTCATAAGAGGGTCTCTCCACGACTCCAAGTCGTTCATGAAAGATTAAAAATTTTACCTTCTCGAGGGGCTTCGTAAGAATATCAATGACTTTCTCATTGGTCCCAATATGATGGAGCCTTATTTCTCCCTGTTGTACCATATCCCGAATAAAGTGGTATTGATATCAATATGCTTGGAGCGATCATGAAACACGGGATTCTCAAAAAGACAAATTCCACTATGGTTGTCACAGAAGATCACGGTGGTATCCAGCACATGTCCAAACAACACACTAAAGAGCTTCCTCAACCAGACAAATTCACAGGAGGTCAAACTAGTAGCAATGTATTCAACCTCAGTGGTGCTTAAAGCAACCAACTTTTGCTTCCTTCTCATTCATGATATTGAAGAAAAACCTAGAGAGATGCAACATCCTAATGTGCTTTTGCGATCCACCACACTGCCAGCTTAGTTTGCATCAGAGTAACCATGGAGCCTCACATTCCTAGGAGTGTATCTCAATCCATAAGTGATTGTGCCCCGAAGATATCTCAAGACATTCTTGGCATCAATCCAATGTATATGATGAGGCTCGACCATAATCTAACTCATATGTTCACTGCAAAACATATGTCTGGATAGGAGTTCACCATGAACATCAAGGCCCCTATGAGTTGACAACACCTAGAAGGATTTCTCAAATCATGCTTGGCAACACTTCCACATAACTTCTTGAAGTGAAGTTCCATCAGAGTAGTCACAAACTTGAAATCCACCATCCCAAATATTTCAAGTAGCTTCACAACATATTTTCCTTGAGAAAGGAAAATCCTACCTGGCTTTTTCCAGACCTCCAACCTAGGAAGTAATGCATCAGTCCTAGGTCCTTCATATCAAGTTCGAAAGCCAACTCCTCTTACATTGTTTAATAAGAGGGTCTACACCTGTCAGAAAGAGATCATCCACACAGGGTAAAGTAAAGGTTCAGATCAGCTTCACTTCTTGTAAATCCTAGCTTCATCAAATAGTTATCGATCCTCTCATACCAAGCCTGAGGTGCTTGCTTCAACCCATAGAGGGTTTTCTTTGTAGTATACCTAGGGGGGATAATATGGGGTACAGAGGGAGGTACCCAAGGGAATAATGTAATAATGGGATGGACCATAGTAATAAATAAGGTGTTTAACCCATATCATGTAAGGGACCACAAGTAGTTAACAATAATGTAATAAGCTCATGGTATTAGATAGATGGTATTAAGGGAACCATGGTAATGACCCATGGTATTGTATGTATGAGGCCTATATAGAGGCTAGAGACTCCCCATTGAGAGATGTCAAGGAATATGTAATGAACAGGCATATGGCTTGTGGAGTGTTCTCCTTCCCTAAGGAGTGAATGCATGGTGTTGCCCTACCTTAAGGGTTTGATACTAATAAAGTGAAGCATTTATCTATATTCAGATCTTGTTATTTCTGATGTTATCTACAGTTATTGGGTAAATTGGTATCATTTCATATATTTGCAAGTCAGAGTTATAACAAGTGGTATCGGAGCACTTTCTTGGGCAAAGTGGAGAATTTTTATTTTTATTTTTATTTTTATTTTTATTTTTTTGCAGGAACTTTTTGGGGCTGCGAGTTTGCAGATAAGATCTATATTTTCTAGTGAAAAATTTTCAGAATCTACTTGCATATCTGGGTTTCTTGCACAAAAATACCCAATTTGAAAAAAAAAATAGGCCGAATCGAAGTCCAGATGAGGGAGATATTGCTGATTTAAAAATCAGTTGGGTTGCAGACACTTTTCGAGGCGGCAAGTTTGCGGAGGAGATCTGTATGTTCTGGTGCAAAATCTGTAGAATATAATTGCAGATCTATATTTTATGTGAAAAAATACCCAAGTTACAAATAATAAAATAATAAATAAAAAAATAAAATAAGTAAAATAAAATAAATAAATAAATAAATCAGTTGAATCGGAGTCTGGATGAAGGAGATATCGCTGATTTAAAATCAGCGTTTTTTTTAGAAATTTTTTGTGACGGTGGGACAGGTGCACCGCAAATCTGAAATTCTAGTGCATGGATCGGGATTTCTATCACATGGGTAGATGCAGAATGGTTGTTCAATTTCCGAAAACAAGTCATAATAGGGATTCTGAGAAATATTGACTAAATTGTGATAATTTCAAATTTTTGCCAAGTAAGTGAATTTTTCCAAACCCTCTTCATGGCGGTTCTAAGTTTGATAGGAAAATATAATGGTCCTACTATTGAAGAATACGTAAAAGCAAAAAAGGCATTATGGGAACATCATTGGAGATTTTTGTAGTGGGTAATTTTGAAGATGAGACGGCCACATGGTGGGGATTACTTAACCAAAAGAAGCGTTCCAACCTGCCCGATGAAGAATTTGAAAATTTACTTTTAGACAAATGGTCTCATGCCAAAAAACAAGATAAGCAGAAACAGGTGGGGTTATTTCCTATTGGTGTATCCTTATTGCAGGTTCATGGATTGATTCATAAGGAGAAGATCATTGTATCTATAAATCCTAGTTGCAAGCAAAATCTCATAAATGTCAATTTGGCAAAAAAATTGCAAGTGCCAGCAAAACACATGGAGCACACATAGGTTAATAAGGAACACGTGCAAGTTTATAAACATTTGAAGATTTCTATGAACATGTATTGCATTCTGATTTTTATGCTTCAGATATGGCTAGTGAGGATGTTGTTTTAGGATACCCTTGGATGGAATCGGTGGGTACTATAAATATTAATGTGCAGAATATTTTCCTGACGCTCTGATATAAAAAGAAGAAAATTACATTACAGGATATTTCCATCAATAAACAAGTAGAGTCCAAGGAGGCTGAAGCAGAAGATGTTCCAGGGGATGACATATTAGATGATGAGCCATTGATGGTCAACAACCAAACACAAACATCAAACTAGGTACCAGAAAAACAGGTAGTGTCCAAGGAGGCTGAAGTAGAAAAGGTTACACCTGATACATCAGATGAGGACTCAGTAGTTGAAGTAATATTGGAAGATAAGAAACAAAAGCAGGAACCACAACATGTACTATATACCAATCAGGCTCCATTAAGTGGTGAATTAAAGAAAGATACGCTGTTGGTTAAAACTTCAACATATCACCACCCACATCACCCTGCAAGAAAACAACCAACAATATGGAAATGAATTAGCCACAAGGACAACAACCCCCGCATGATAGATAGAGAGGAGAAATGATCCACCTACTACACATCAACACAGAAGAGCCGTTAGGGTCAACTTTCATCTCAAGCAAGCAAGGCACCAGCTAGATCGTGGGTTCACCTTTCTCTTGGATGGCTAGATGCACGTGCATGGTACCAATGGACTACTCTTTTAAGTATATCTTATTATTTGTGTTCTTCCCATGTTTCAGGGACGAAACATGTTAGGGGGGTGGAATGTAGTATACCTAGGGGGGATAATATGGGGTACAAAGGGAGGTACCCAAGGGAATAATGTAATAATGGGATGGGCCATAGTAATAAATAAGGTGTTTAACCCACATCATGTAAGGGACCACAAGTAGTTAACAATAATGTAATAAGCCCATGGTATTAGATAGATGGTATTCAGGGAACCATGGTAATGACCCATGGTATTGTATGTATGAGGCCTATATAGAGGCTAGAGACTCCCCACTGAGAGATGTCAAGGAATATGGTATGAACAGGCATATGGCTTGTGGAGTGTTCTCCTTCCTTAAGGATTGAATGTATGGTGTTGCCCTACCTTAAGGGTTTGATATTAATAAAGTGAAGCATTTATCTATATTCAGATCTTGTTTTTGTTGTTATCTATAGTTATTAGGTATATTGGTATCATTTCATATATTTTCAGGTCAGAGTTATAACATTCTTCAACCTGCATACATGTCTCTGATGATCTTGAACTTCAAACCGCTTAGGTTGTTCCACATAGACTTCCTCCTTAAGTGAACCATGCAAGAAGGCAATCTTGACATCTACCTGGTGTAGATTCCATCCCTGTGAGGCAGGAAGGGCTATAATCGAATGGATGGTGGTGTAGCGAGCAACGGGTGCAAATATCTCATCATAATCTACAACTTCCTTTTGAGAGAAGCCTTGAGTAATGAATCTGGCCTTGAACTTTTCAGCGCTTCCATCAGCTCCATGCTTGATCTTGAAGAGCCATTTCGAGGTGACAATAGATTTGTCCTTAGGTCTAGGGACCGCATCCCAGACATCATTCTTCATAATTGACTCATACTCTTTGTTCATAGCATCCTTCCATACTTGTTGGTTCACAAACTCTTTGAATGAGCAAGTTTCATGCTAAATAATGGTGATCATAGCAGTTAAGTGCCCTTGGTACCTATTAGGCTTCTTTCTTTCACGAAATGTACCCCTTGGTGCAACATTTTTCTCAGCATCTTCGAGAGTTTCCCTCAGCCATGGGGGTCTCTCCTTTTGGAGGAGGAGGGCTCATGAGGAGGAGGATCAAATGGATCCATCGGTTCTTTAACATCGGGAATCATCTCATCCTGCGAATCTCCCTGATTTCTTGCATCTACTTCTTTGTCCTTCCTTGGAATAGGAAGGTTGCTAATATTCTTTAGGGAATCATCCTCATCAAAAGTGACATCATGACTCAACTCTACTTCTCTTTGACTAGGCACATAGATTCTATATGCCTTAGAAGTTTCAATGTAGCCCACAAAAGTTTCTTTCTTCCCAGATGCCTCCAATTTACTTCTCTTTTCTTTCGGCACATGAAAGTATACAGGACTACCAAAAATTCTAAAATGACAAACATCAGGTTTCTTAGAGAGTTTTGGAGTCCAATTCTTGATGAGGGCATCGATTTTGAACGTACACAAGAGTGTTAGCAGCGTTTCCCCATAGTAACTTTGAAAGTCCTTTATCATGAAGCATGGCACGAGTGGCTTCTATAAAGGAACGATTCTTCCTTTCAGCAACACCATTTTGCTCAGGAGTATATGTAGTAGTAGTCTCCCTCTTAATTCCAAGTTCCCTGCAATAGTCATTGAATTCATTTGACTCATACTCGGTTCCATTATCAGTCCTCAATATCTTGATCTTCTTCCCTCTTTGATTTTCCATCGAGGTTTTGAAGGCACGGAACCATGAGAATATTTTGTCCTTCTTCTTCAAGAAATATATCCAATTTTTGCGAGAGAAGTCATCCACAAAGACAACATAATATAAATATCCTCCTAATGTTGTCACAGGAAACATACTAGATACATCAGAATGAATCAATTGCAAAATTTCAGTGGTCTTGCTATCACTTAAGGGGAATGGTCCCCTTGTATGTTTTCCCTTGGCACATCTCTGGCATACACCTTCATGCTCTATTTTGAATTCGACCATACCTATAATCATCTTCCTTGCATCAGGTAGAGCCTTATAGTGAAGATGAGCAAACCTCCAGTGCCATCATTCAAATTGAAGAGATGTGTCGCGAGACATGGCTCCCAGTGAACTTCCTCCAACTTGATATAAACTGTCAACCCCGAATCCAAGAGTAAATTCTTCTTTGAAATTTCTTTTCCACACACGTATCTTTCCATTGATGAATGCAACCTTGAATCCTTTGTCTTCCATCATCGAGATAGACAATAGATTCTTCTTTAGATCAAGTACATATAGTACTTATTGAAGATGAACAGTGTTACCTTGATTTAATTGAAGGATAACATTCCCAACTCCCTTTACGAGATAGGTGGCATTGTCTCCAAGGATAATTTCCAAATTTGTATCCTTCTCTATCATATTTGAAAGAGCTTCCTTGCACTCAGAGAAGTGCCTTGAGGCACCACTATCAATCAACCAATTTCCCAAAGTATCTAGAGGAGAGGTAGAAGAGAGGGCAAATATAAGATAAAATTCCTTTTGCGTAGAATTTACAATAGTAGACTGATCATACCTAGATTTTCTTGTTCTTTTAGAAGCTCGATCATTTCCAAGTTGAGTAGCGGAAGCATTCCTTTTCCCTTTGTTGTTGAACCCGACAGTCCTTTGATTGTTGTTATTTCCCCTGGAATGATTGTGATCATCATCATGGGATGTGACCCTTATATTTGGACACTCCCTGGAATAGTGACCAAACTTGTTGCAAACGAAGCATCTTCCCTTCCTTCCATTTTTGAATCCCAGTCTTCCTTGACTTTGCTTCTTTGAACCTACATTGTTCTTCCTCTTAGCATGAGTGAAGAATGCAATAGGATTATTCCTATTCGGAGGCATCTCCAATTCCATCATCCTTGTTTCTTCTTGAGAACATCTAGTAAGAAATTCTTCAAAACCTAGAATTCTGTCATTATTGAGAATAGTAGTGTTGAACACATACAATTCGGGAGGAAGACCTCCAAGGCAATGAGAGTGAGCTCCCTATCAGCAATAACTTCACCAATCGAAAGAAGATCATTTTTTATCTTAGTAATCCTCATGAAGTAGGATTGAATATCCTCACCTTTTCGCTTCTTTATATCTTTCAACTTGTTCTTGAGGAAAAGAATTTGATTTGCATTGCTAGATTTGAACATGCCAACCAACCTGTCATATATCTCCTTTGATGTATTCAAATCAGAAATGTAAGCAACTAAGTGTTGGCATTATGATACATATGTGTACTTGATGGCAACCCACTCATCTCAGATGAAAATTATAGTGCAGAAAAGTTCACGCACTTTTATGTGGAGAAAAGTTTATTTCACGTGGATAAAAAATTCACGCACTTTTATGCAGAGAAAAGTTTATTTCATGTAGAAAAAAAAAGTTCACACACTTTTATGTGGAGAAAAAGTTTATTTCATGTGGAGAAAATTTCAAGCACTTTTATGTGGAGAAAAAGTTTATTCCATGTGGAGAAAATTTCACGCACTCTTATGTGGAGAAAAAGTTTATTTCTTGTGGAGAAAAGTTCACGCACTTTCATGGTTGGTTCATGGTATTGGTCCGACAGTTTTTTGATCCTATGGTTTTGGTCCGTGGTATTGCATCCAAAAGTGTTGATCTCAAGTATTGGGTTCATGGTATTGTGTTATTATGGTTTTGGACCGTGGTATTTTGAAAGGCCTAAGACTATAAAAGGGGAAGGAGATCATTTGTCAAAGCATCATCTGAATTGTTATTGAATATCTGATAAAGTGCTAGAACTGGAATACTGTGATTGGGTTATGGTGCAGATCTGGATCTGAATAAAGAAGGAACCTGAGCGCAAGGAGAATGTTATGAAACCAGCTCACAAAAAGATAGAAAAGAAAGATCCACGCCTTAGAATTCAGCCTCTTCGAGGGGGCAACCTCCTTTACATTACATAAATGAACAATTCTTCGATGATACAAATGAAAAGACCTCATTTCTATATATAGGAGTCTAAAGGGTCATAACATAACCAGAGCCGACATAACAATAATAATGTAAGGGCACATTAATAATAATAGTGGGCTTCTATGGGGCACAATAGTAACAATATGGGCACTACATGGGTACATCAATATAATAAGTGGTTTGTACTAATAACAATAAGGGGTGACACTAGTAGTATAGGGGCCTAACACATATGAAAGAAGAGAAGTGTAACTCATGCAAGACACAATCCAATCCAAGTTAATATAGTTGAAAAATTATCAAAATCATGCAGCAACTATTCCTTGAAATGAGTGTTAGAATTACAAGGGATCTGCATATCTCAAAAATTCTTTGCTTCAATAATCACAATTTTATCTGTAAATTTGTAATCAAATTGTTGATGGACACAAATATATCCAAATGAAATTTGTTAACCATTCAACGTTCAAAATTTTACTTTACTTCAGCTATTTTTTGAATATCTCAAATGAATGAAGAACAAAGCACTCTGTTTGATACAAATACAAGCATAATTATGAATATTCTACAAGAAACCAATCTAATATGATCTAGATTCTTATGTACTTTCTAAACTATTTTTATATATTTTGAGAAGATATTGTCAAAGACAATGACTAGAAAACTTGGTGAGGGGCCCAAGAATGTCTACTCCCAATGAAACTAAGAGTTAAACTAAAAAAAATCAAGTGACACAATGAAGTATAATTTTACAAAGTTGTTCATGATGTACTACTCAAGAAGGCAAAATCATGATATTTCTTTATTGAAGAGAAAATAGCTATTTGTAGATTTTTCATAATGCATGGAACTATGAAACAATGATATAAGTACACACATAATGGCTACGTTTTTATTTTCCTCTTCAAGTACACAGATTATCAATTCCATAAGTTTAGAGACTTAGCATATGCATATCAAAACTTTGCCTCTTCAAAGGGACAGCCAAAACATTCTCACCAAATGATATAATAGGCATACCAAAAGAAAAGGAATAATCCATGGAGTGTGAAGAATATTATCTTACCATTCAATCATATTTTGTAGTGTCACAAAGCTTCCCAATTGTGTGAAAATCAGGCATACTATAAATAAAGTAAAAACAAGGTACACAAAGAAAAACAACAAGGTCTATCAAGAAAGAAAAGAAAATTCAAAATAGTCAAAACAAGAGCACATATAGACATACATCCACAACTTGATACAATTTTCCAGCAAACTAAACCCATTTCCTAGAGAAGTACCACTTGAGATTCGATTCATATTAAATTTTGATGGGGCAACTAGGGTCCAAGAAGGCATATGTGGGAATGATGGGGTAATAATGAATCACAAAGATAGTATCATTTTTTTATTTCTCCATTGGCATATAAATCAAAGGCTGAATTTGAGGCTCCATTTCAGGGACTAACTTATGTACTAAATAAGGCAATGATACACTCAATATTGAAAGAGACTCTACCCTCCAATAATCAGGTTTCAAATAAATTGGGTATCAAATATAGGAGTATTCAAGATATCTTGTAGGAAATTAGGTGTCTCGCTATGAAGATTCGTGTAATAACATTTTCCTATGTTACAAGATGGTTTAAAAAATGAGGAACCAGATAGGTAACTAAGGAGATCATTTGGGACTAAATAAAATTTAAGTGAGAATTCAGACACCTCCATGTTGGAAGAAATTAAGAGAACGTGAAACACATGTAGATGTATGGGAATACCAGCACCTCTAGTCATGTTAAGTGTACAATTCCTTCAAACTTGTTAGCTCACCAAGCCATGGTGGCATCACTTCCATGATACAACCACCAGGAAGAGACTATATCATGTGATGTGACTTAATGTTATAAAAGGTGGAGAAAACAATTAGAGAATGTAGGGGGTTGACAATGAATGGAGTTGAACAAAGAGGATTGGCACATGAAGTTAAGGTTTTTAAGAGAATTGAGTTTAAATGGAAAATTCTACTAAAGATCCTATAGCATAATGATGAAAAATTCACATATGGAAATCACAGACCTAGAGGACAACATCACAGATGCCAACCTGAATGATAATAATAAACGAAACCATTTAAATGTGAACCAAGGTATTGGCAGTTCAGCTATCTAAGAGAGTTGGGGGGATGTAGCAAACATCAAGGCCAAAATCTTTAGTGATGATGGATGAGAGGCAAGGTTGCAGGCCATTGTATTCACAACCAAAAGATGAAGAGGTTTCTTAATTTTTATATTTAATCACAATATTATTGTTCTTTGAAATTTAATGGGTTTTCCCACATAGGTTTTAAAAACTACAGTACAACTTAACTTCATACAAGATGTTTTTTTTTCTCGAAATGGACCTAGATCCTTCTGCTCCATTTCCTTTCTATTTTGGTTATTGAGTGCGATTTGAGGCTATATTTTTTGGTGAATTATTAAGTGTTACAGTTAAATTTTAGGGTTATCTATGATTTTGGTCTAATGGACCATGTTTGGCACCGCCCAAGATAATTCCATAAAATTACTAGAATTGAGGGGAGTGAAAGGAAAAAGCTTGACTCTCTATGTGCCCTGAAGAATGGGCAACCCCAACCCACACGTTGGTCTTGTGTCAAAGCCTGAAGGTTATTGTAACACCAGAAATAAAGTTAAAGTAATCTATACAAATGGATACTCATTAAGAATTATTTGAAATAAAAACATATGGTGAAATCTACTCTATGCTTACATATCAACCTTCCTATTTTTGTTTTCTTTTTTGAATTTAGTCCGAGTGGGGTTAGGGTAGTGGATGTGAGTGTTGTGTTTTGTGGAGTTTTTGGGTGAAAACTATTGTTCATAATTTTATGTGCAATGGATATGGTAGTTGATACTATGTTGAAATGATAAATTCGATGTTATATATCCGATTGTGTTGATGGATTCAGAATGCTTGAGGCACTATTTTATGGGGGTTAATGGATGCTTGTGTTAAATTCAACTTAATTGGTGTCATGTATAAAAGGCAAGGTAAATAAACATAATCATCAACACAATATAGAATAAATCATGCACACTTACAACCCCATAAATACCCTAGGAAAACCCCAACTATGGGGATAACCCAACTAACAGAATTCCATGAAAGCATGGCCAAGCTGGTAAACCCTTGGCCCCTTATAATGGGTGGGGAGCCCACACTTTCTCAACCTTTGGCACATTACAATGGAGACTAATAAGCCAATTTATAAGCTTGTTTCCATCCAAATATAAATGGCATAATACCATGGGCCCAAAACCACTAGCTATAGACTATCATTCCCGAGTCAAGGTGAATCCTAACAATTGAATCCGCTTAACTAGATTTGTTGTACCCTTTTTTTAAGTCGTTGTTAATTTGGTTTTGCCATAAATATATTATTAAAAGTGTATTTTATCTTCTTTAAAATTAGAAGAGAGTCAACATTGTGTTGAGTATATTAAACACATCGATATTCTAGAGAGAATATAAATATTGATCATTATTTTATATTTACTAGGTTTCAGTTTATGCTGCTGGAAACAATGCTTCCTATGAAAGAGTTGTTTAGTTTGGTGATGATGTTGTCATTGTTTTGTAAGTTTCCATTTTTTTCCAGCTTAATTGATGGTTTTTCAGGAAATCTCTTCCAATGCTTTGCATTTTATCATATGTGGTTGATTGAGTTCAAAGTTTTCCTAATTCTTGTTGATTAGATGATCAACACCTAGTGTTTCTCTATCTGATTTTTACTTTTGCAAGGCTTATAATACCCCTATTTGCAAGGTTAAATGTGGAGGATTTAAGGATACTCTTACCAATGACTTGCTTGCTCCTGTTTTTAAGGTATGGACCAATTGTTACATCGATAAATTGATTCATGATTTTTTTATGAAGTTTGAAAATTCTCCCCCTAACCATTATGGTCCATGAAGCATGAGTCCACAAATTTTTCTCTGAATGTTCTCTAGCTTCCTGTAGACATTGATTGAAAAGACTGGACTTAATCCAATTGAAGTTGGTGATATTGTAGTGGGTATTGTTCTTGAACCTAGCTGTCAACATGCCAATGAGTGCAGGATGGCTACTTTTTATGATGGATTCCCAAGTGTATATCCTACCATTTCATGTGTCAAATGAATTATTTTCTTGTTGGATTCCTGAGTTTTTGTAACACCTACATGTTGCTTACCACATCATATCTCAGGAGACTATACATGTCAACATTGTTAATAGACAATGATCTTCAAACCTACAAGCAATTGTAGATGTTGCAGTTGCAATTAAACCTAGCTTTTATGACATTGGTATGTCAATATATGTTTTCTACCACTAGTTTATCATAGCAAGTTTGAATTTAGATATGTTTATGATTTCAATTTGTTTTCTTCAGGCGTCAATGCAGGAGTGGAGTTAATGACTATCAATCCTGTGGTGTGGGAAGGTTCTATCAATTCAAAGGTAGGCATCAATAAAAGTTAATGATGTTGTAAACATAAGGCTTTTAATTTTGTCAATAGTTTCAATTTGATGTTTTTGTACATACTATTCTATTTCTTTAATATAGCCTTCATATATATATATATATCGAGAGAGATCGAGAGAGAGAGAGAGAGAGAGACTTGCACAAGGATAGATATATAAGTACTTCATTAAAGATTTGTGTGAAAGGCACTAATGGCTTTTGCTGCCACTTGCAATACGTTGAATTTTTCAGAAAAGCACAAGATTGTCTTTTGTCCATGGGTATCATCTCAGAAAATGTAGCTCACCACTATGGAGTTTCCATCAAGACCAAGATCAAGCAATGGTATATAGATGATATTTTAAGATTTTGATTTGAGTGAAGTCAATGTTGGTGCAGTTCATATGAATTAATCAGTGAAGGTAAGGAATGGGAGTTGAATACTAACTACTATATTTATTTTAGATACAGGAGGAATGACCTGTTATAGAGTTTTGTGAACCCAACATTTTGGACTGCCAAGTGAGTCCATCATCAAGGCATGCGACAATAGATATTATTCAACCTTAATGATTTATCCATGAGCTATGCTTAGGGTATATATATATAGGTTATTAAGGAATGATGTGAGAAATTAGGTCGGCCACTTGTATTTTTTATTTTTTAATTTATTTATTATTATTATTATGATTTATTATTATTATTATATATATTATTTTTAATATGAGTATTATGATTTCTATTAACATTATTATTGATAATTAATTAATTCAGTATTTCTAATTATTATTAATTAATTGATTTATTTATTATGTGTTTAATTAGCTAATTATTAAGTTATATAGGTGGATTAATTAATTAATTTAATAAATAGGTTAAAGGGATAAATAGGTTACTTAATTAATTTTATGTTTTATAGGTTTAATTATTATGTTTACTAATTTATTTATATATAAAATTAATTATTTTGAATAATGATTTACCTTAATTTATTAATGTGTTTCAATTAATATTTAATTATTTATTTGTTCTTTATTTAATTATTTATTATTATTATTATTAATTATTAATTAATTATCTATTTTAATTTATTATTTATTTTTAATTTTTAAATTTTAATGGTATATTTTATTATTAAAGAGTTGATTAAATAAAAATTTTTATTTATTTTATTTTATTTATATGTTTATATGATTAATTAATTTGATTAATTAAATAATTAATTGATGAGTAATAATATTTATTTATTTTCTTTACCAATTAAGTATTTATATTTGGTAGTTTGGTTTTATTTAATCTTATATATTCAATTAATTAATATTAATTAATTAATCTTATAGGATTGGTGAGATATTTTTATAGTATTAATTAATTCCTAGGGTTAATTTTTAATTGTTAATTTACAACTATATGTATTTTATTAGTTGTGATTTAATGTTATCAAGTTATAAACCTTAACCTTCAGAAAGGTGTTTATGTGATTTCGTGCTCATGCGGTAAGGAGTACATAGGTGAAACAGGTAGGTCTCTTAATGTTAGAATTAAAGAACACGCTACTGACTTAAGAAGTGAAAGAATTTCTAAATCAGTCTTAGCAGAACATGTTCACTCTTCCTCTCATTACATCTGCATGGAAGAAGCCAAACTTGTTAGAAAAGAAGAACACTATCTTAAAAGGAAAATTAAAGAAGCCATTGAAATAGAAAAAAGGAAAAACAACTTTAACCGGGATGATGGATTAAAACTAAGTAACACTTGGAAACCTTAACTTGAAATCTTAAAAAAACAATAATCAGCTCTTACCCCTTATATTAACCTATTCCCTCCTCTTTTAAAAATCTATATAAAATTTACCTTAATCAGCCTCCTTAAACCTTTAAACCATTTGACTAATCTAAACATAAATCAGTAATAGATTACTTCTCATATAACTTGATAACATTAAATCACAACTAATAAAATACATATA
>APFE030720328.1:53079-72823 GCA_000404065.3 Pinus taeda
CTTATGTGTGATGATCTGTTCTATTTTACTGCACCTGTTTTCTGTTAATATGGTTGATAATGTTCTAATGCACTCATTAAGGATCAACTAACTGAATCATAAGAAGTTGTGGAAGTAGCATATATGAATCTGAATATGGAAATGAAAAAGTTTTATTGATGTGATAATACTGATTCACCCCCCCTCTCAGTATTATTTCCAACACTAAGTGCTTATGAATAGAATCTCTGGTGATCTTCTTGGGTTTGACTTCACCCTTCTTGGACTTTGTCTTAACATTAACCAATGCATTTGAAGGAGGTTCTGGAATCTTTCCCTGCACATAATCCATGACATATTGCTCTTCTAAAGTCAAATCAAGAGACATCTTCCATGAGTGATAATCAGACTTATCATGAAGCTTATCATCAGACTTGAAGTAGGATGTGGAGGCCATTAAGGCTTGTTCTTGATCAGTGATTGTTCCTCTTGGTGATTTCTCTTCTCACTCTTGCTTGGGCTTTGTATTAACCTCAACTCTGATACCATGTTAATTTTAGGATAATAATGGTATGTTTTATGCTTAGAGAAATTTTACTTCAATTTTCTTTATTAGCCCAATATCATATCCAGTATAGTAATCACATCAACATGACAGTAAAATGCAGATAAAACATAAACAATAACAATAGAAGACAAGCCAAGGCAAGAGGACACAAGATATGGCACCATCCAGGGACAAACCCCAATGTGGGGAAACCCCTAATCAATTCTTCTTATATTTCTTCAAAAGTTCAGCAGAGAGAGAGTATAATTTACAATGTTCACTTGCCTAAACTAATCAATCAAAAAAACAAAAACAGAAAGCCCTAACCAGAAAGTCAACATTGGTCAACAGGGCTGAAATTGACCTCCAAAATAGCTCAGTCAACCTTGGTCAACTCAACCTCCAACAGCAAAATAATGCAGCCCAAAACATTCTGAAAATAATGAGTCAAATCTAGTCAACAAAAGTCAACGTAGCAACCTGAATTAGGGCAGTCAACGTAGGGGTCTAGCTGCCTCAGTTTTTGTGCCCAGGACAACAGCTTGCCCAAACAGAAGTCTCCCTCACAAAATCAAAGTCAAACAGGGCCAATGTTGGTCAAATTTAGCCTCTTGAAATTTCAGTCTCCTAGAATTTCAGTCTCCTGAAATTTCAGTCAAATCTAGTCAATGCATCAACTAGTCTTCCTTTCACACGTGTGGAGAGAGAGAGGCCCAGAAATTCGTACCCAATCAAGATGAGAGAGATAAAGATGAATGGGATGAGATGCCAAAATGAGGAGGAGGCACCTTGTATTTATATGCAATGTTGAAGGCTGGAGGAGGCTAATTTGATAGTTGGTCGACCTTGACAATTTGTCCATAATCAAAATATATTCATATCTTCATTTGTACATGTCAAAATGGGATGATATTTAGATCAATCCTACACCTCTCGAAAAGAGGAATCCAAAAAAAATATCAATTGCCTCATAAGAGCTATCCAAAGTGATGTTTGGCCCTAGTTTCCAATTTTAACAAATTGACCCTTCTTGGGCTTTGTTTATCAAGAAATAAATTTGTTTTGATGTAAACTAAGTTATTTAGGCCTCCTCCACCAAGTCGGCCTCAACCTGGACAAGTCGGCTTAATTGGGAGGCATAATCCACTATATAAAGGCAACAAATCGACCTAATTTGGAACATACATCCAATCAATTCAATTTGAAGTTGTAGGAGGACAAAAAGAAGTGTGAAATAAGCAGTGAAGAAGCCTAGAAGAAGAAGAAATGCTAAGTGAAGGAAGAACCTTATTTTCTCTCTCTTGTGTCTCACATGTGCAAAAATATGAATTTGTGGGAGGGTTGAACTTGCAAGGTTGCAGTACGTCTAAAATTCTGAAGTTGGGGGCCGAACTTCTGACTTGAAGCTAGGTTGAAGCAGTTTGACAAAAGTTGACTTCTAGTGTTTAGTGCATCATCTTGAAAGTTTGACTTGGTGGAGGAGGAAGGCCTTTTGGTCTGGTCTAAGGTCTTGGTTTGTCTCAAGTTTTATTTGAATCTACTAGTGGAAGAGTTTGACTAGGTTTTCACCTTCTCAGGGGTTTTAGCCTTGGCTAAGTGCCTATATCTAGTGTCCTTGATCTTCATGTTTTATTTTGGTGATTTTTTGATGAGAAGAAGATAAAAGAAGAATATAAAGAAAGTAAATAAGAACATAATGTATCACAAGTAATTGTCAAGACAAGAAAAATTTTCTGCCTTTCTAGTTTTCTAACATGATATTGGAGCTAGGGTAAAGGAGGAAAGAAAAAGGAAGCTTGAAGATTTATTGAGAAGGGTCAAAGAGAATGATCATATAAGAATAGGAAGACCTATTATCTTGTAAGGAAAAAATTATAAAATCTATGGCAGCTTCAATGAAGACAAAGAATAATTTAGAAGGAGCCACCAACTATAGAGCATGGAAGAAAAAGATGGATCTCATCCTTGCAAAACATAAAATATTAGATTTTGTTCAAGGAAAGTTCAGAAACCAACAGATGATACGGGAAAGCAAAAGTACAAGGAAACTGACATCTTAGCCATGAATCTAATTCTGGATGGAGTAAAGGACAATATAATCCCCTACATATCCAACATAAATACAACACAAGGGATTTATGAAGCTCTCTCCAAACTATTCACCATCAAGAACATTGGAAAATTAGCCAATCTCAAGAATGAACTAAGAACAATGAAGATGACAAAAGATGATATTGTTTCTTCATATTTTGTGAGGATCTCCCAAATAAGAGATGAGATCCAAGCCATTGATGAAGCTATACCAGAAAAGAACTTGTGATTGTTGCACTATTAGGTCTACCAAAATCATGAAGCTCTTTTGCATCAAGTATTAGTAGTTGGAAGAACACATCGTCTTTTGAACAAATGTGGAATGCTTGAAATCAAGAAGAAGTTTACATCTCATTAGAAAATAATAATAAGGAAGAAGATGAGGACAAAACCTCCAATGCATGCTCTGCTAATCACAAGAATAAGGGAGGATACAAGAAATTCAAAGGACCAAGGAAGAAGGTTGATCTATCAAAGATTAAATGCTACAATTTTCATAATATGGGACATTACAAGAGTCAATTTCCTAAAAATCCAAGGAATAAAAAGAGAGAAAGAGAACATGCAAATGTTGTTGATGAAGCTCCACCAAAGAAGAACAAGACTGAAGAATCTAAAGTCAAAGACTTATACTATTAAGTCTTTCCTTGCATATCCTTCTAGTCCACTATTTTAAGATATGTAGAGTTTGTCTTTTATATTTTAATCTAATATGTTTTTTTAGAAGTTCTCGAGCTATTTTGATAAGTTATAAGTATCCCTCTCAAAGTTTTAATTAAAAGGGAGCCTTCACCATTTTACTAAAAGATAATTATATTGTTCTTTATTTCCTCTTTCATGTTTGATTTCCTCCTCACACCTAGGTTTATTTGTATTACATACTCATAATCCTTTCTTTTGTATTTTTCCTTAGAAGGAAATTTTTGCAGGAATGCATAAGGATTATGGAGGAAACTTCAAAGAAAGACTTGTATCATAAAAGTAAGCATGTTGCTAAAGAAACTTTACAAGGTTTGTTAGAAAACAACTAGAGTTATGTTTGATTTGATTTAACATGTTGCAGAAGAAGGTATGCATATTCTTCATTGTGAAATTTGCTTCATATTACTAACTCTCTCATGTGTAGGGCATTGAATCATAAAGATTCTTGTTAGGGCGATTAATCGTTAAATTGAATCTACCCTTATCATTATATCTCTTGTCATTTTGTTTTGATAAAACCCTAATCTTAGGGTTCACTATAAAACCCTAGCCTTTTGATGCTCAGCATATACTAATGATGAAACCCTAGCCTTCTTACGGTTTACTAATAAAGTTTGGATCTCTTGTAGAAATTATACTCTCTTAATGTTTAGGAATGTTATGGTAAAACTATTAAAATCACATGGAATGTAAACAACATATGTGAATGATAAGTGTTAGATAACATATATTATTGACATGATATACATTTATAGTACATGGTGTGACCCTTGGATTAATATTCCAAGTGGTCTCTTGGACTCTGGTGAATGTTCACATTCCACACCAACCCATAGAGGATTAGGTGTCCAACATTCCCCCCCTTAATCCGAAGGGATATGTATGAGTCCAAGAAGAGAGTTGTAATACAAAATGTGCAAAAATGCATGGAAGCACTAGGTTGAACGTGCTATCTGAAATGTTTGTATAAGGGGGGTGGTTTAAGGATGACCACCAACACTGGAATTCTTAGTGAAGTTCCCAAAACTCTTCCAAATGTGGCATGAAGTTGAGGTATTCTACTAAAGGAAGTGCTTCTCATGTTTTTAAGAGGGAAACGTTCAACCTTGAAGGGAGGTCTCACCCCACATAAAAAGGGATAACCTTAACCTGAAAAGGCAGGTCTCAACCTGTGATGGTTTAAGGATGACCACCAACTCTGGAATGCTTAATGCAATTCCCGGAACTCTTCTAAAATTGGCAAGAAGTTGAAGTCTTCTGCTAGAGGAAGTGTCCGCAATTATTTGAAGAGATGTCTCAACCCTGCATAGATGGTTTAAGGCTAATCAACAATAGAAGGCATGCTCAGGGGCATCTTTGTCTTTGCCTACAACTCTAAATCTGTTATGGAAGGTTGTGGCTCAATCTCACTTGATGTGGCTTTGAAGCTTGTAGATGACCATCACTTCCCCCCTTGTCAGATACAAGGTGAGATGATGGAGAAAACTCAACTACAAGACCTTTTAATATTCTAGAAGAAATTTTGACATATGACTGAATTATCTTCTTGGTTGTTGAAGCCCATTTCCAAGAAGCAATCTATCCAAGATGAATCTTTGTTCTTACAAGCGTCTTGTTTTTGAAGCATCATAGTAAGGCAATTATTGGTTCAAAGAGAAGTGGGGGAGAAAAGAGAAAATTGGCTGACTACACTTCAAGAGTACGATGTAGAAATCTGACCAGCTAAAATTGTTAGGGGCCAAGGCTTTTACAGAATGCTAGCTGGAGCTTCCCATTCATCAACAGAAGAAGACAAAGGTAATGAAGTACAAATATCAGAGGTAATCCTCAATGATGTACAATCACAGTATGTTGATTTGAATTTTTATTTAAAGAATGGATATGCTCCTATACATCTCAGTTACAAAACAAAGTGTTCTTTAAGATTAAAATCAAATTAGTATGAATTAATTGATGATGTGTTGTTTATAAAAAAATATGATTCAATATTTATTAAGATGCCTAGAAAAACCTAAAGTTGAAAAGGTTATGCAGGAGTTACATGATGGACCAGCTAGAGGTCATTTCGAAGGAAATACCACAACTCACAAAATCCTGCATGCAGGTTATTATTGGCCAAGACTATTCAAGGATGCATATTACTATGCAAGAAAATGCAAATTTGTCAAACTGCAAGTGCAAGAGAAAAGAAACTAGCATTCCCATTACAGCCAGTGAATATCCAAACACCATTTAAACAATGGGGATTAGATATAATTGGTGAGATTTTTCCTCAATCTTCCAAGCAGCACAAGTACATCCTTATAGCTACTGATTATTTCTTGAAATGGGTAGAAGCTATCACATTAAGGCAACTAGCACAGAAAGTACTACAAACTTTATTAATCAGTACATAATCACTAGGTTTGGCTTACCTACAACTTTAATGTTTGATAATGCATCTTATTTTTCTGGAAATACTATGGTAGAATTTCCCTTAAAAAGAGGTTTCGAATTGAAATATTCAACCAACTATTATCCACAAGGTAATGGATTAGCCAAATCAACAAACAAAAACCTTATCAGAATCATCAAGCTGACTATAGACCAAAATCATAGGAATTGGCAGAAGGCATTGACATTTTCTCTTTGGGCAGATAGAATCACACAGAAGGCCTCAATCGGTTCTTCTCCTTTTTCTTTAGTTTAGGGAAAAGAAGCAGTTCTCCCCATAAACATAACAATCCCATATCTCACCCTATTGTGATTTATTAATGAAAATCCCTCCTCTTCTCTTCAAGCAAGACAATTTCAGATCCTTAAGCTTGAAGAAGAAAGAGAAAAAGTTAAACACACCCATTCCCATCATCAACAGTTAATCAAAGCCTCTTTTGATACAACCTCTTCCAGTCATAAAACCTTTGAAGTAGGTCATCTAGTTTTGAAATGGGAAAAAGCACATGAGGAAAAGGGAAAACACAACAAATTCCAAAGGATGTGGCTTGGACCATTCCAAATCATTGAGAAAATTGGTCCATCAACATTTCTTTTACAAGACTTGTCAGGTAGAATATTTGAAAAAATACTTTTCCTAGAAAACAACCTCTTCTAATTTTGTATCATATTGTCTTTAATATTCTTAGAAAAAATAAAAGTTAAATAGTATTTACTTTTGGCTTCTCAAAATAAATTCACTGAGAATACTTCGATTTTTTGCTTCTATAAATAGGAAAAGTTAAAGAAATAATTAGAGCATTTGAGTATCAAAATGAACCCTATTTCTTTGGAAAAACTTGACCTTGCTAAAAACACTTATTCTATGAACAAGCTCTTATCTTTATAAAGTATAGATGTTTTGTTATCAGTCAAGAAAAGAATCTTTAACCTAATAAGGACTCTCTACAGATGAGTATCTCAAAACTCTATTATTATCATCCAAAAACTCTTAAATAGAGTCAATTATTCACCCCATCTAATAATTTTTTAATTTTTTTTTCAATGCAATTCAAAAATATGTAAAACTTAAAAGATAATAAGTCCCATAGTGAGTTTGTTTACCATGATCATAGGGGAATAATTAAACTGATATTACCAATACTGCATATCAAAACAGGGTAATAGCCAATGATATAATCAATCAAAGGACAAGGGGTCTCATCAAGAGCCAGCTTGTTCAGTCTAATTACAACCAGTGAATGGCATTGTCATTATTGGGCTACCAAGCCTAGACAATGACTTTTAAGAAACTTAAAAAGAAAAAATTACATAAAAAGAAAGAGATCCATATGAGAGAGAAAGCAAATGAATAGCATTTTGAATTCTGAAAATTACCTTGGATGGGATAATGAACCATTGTTGGCTAAAAGATAACCCTGTCAAGGTTATGAACGCCTCCTGGTAGCAAAGGCTCTATCTATGATAAATGAGTAAATAATAAAAACTAATCCGTAGAAGACACCTACTATATCTCTTTAAATCTTAGTATAGACTAATGCAAACATTTATATTTTTATCATTACAAGAGTAAAGTAGTTGAATAATTAAATTAAGTGAGTGAATATGATTTCAGAGAAATGTTGTTTAGTTGGTAACTCATGTAATTATTATTCCTGTAACTCTTATAATTTTGAAAGTCTTAGAGATTTCAAAAGACCAATCAGAGATAGCTGGTTCTCCCAAGTGAATTGCCAATTGTTGTACTATATAACAAAACCCCCATTTATAGGGATTAATAGTTAGTATTTGACATATAAATGGGGACCCTTTTAAATTTTTAGCTTTTGAAAATAAGCGCTAACTCTAAAATTTGCCTTAAACCTTTAGAATAGAACCTTAAAACTTTTATCATCGCAAATCTCATCTCACAGTTTTCCATGTGACAATTATTAACATCCTAAAGAAAATCCTGAAATACGATATGGGATAAAGTCTCCACTATGATTTTCCAATCATGACACTCTAAGAATATGCAATCCCATTTCGTAAATCACAATTTAACAAGGCATGCCACTGTGTTATCCCTTAAAAATTGTGAAATGCGATATTGTGATGTTTCGCAATTGCATTCGCATTATCTACGAATAATGCTATGTTCAGCATTTGAAAGTAGCAATGCGGCAAATTAGACATAAATTGTGGGAATTTATTGAGTTTTTAATGAAATATCAAGTTGGTTGACAGGGCAATTATTGTTTAATAGCTCAAGGAGAGAAGTTAATATTTTCAAGTCATGGCTAGTTAATATAGAGATTGCATTCAAATCTTCCCATGATGCAAGTTATTTCAAAGAGCTCTTCAGCCTTAATTTCCCTCTACTGTTTACTCTAATATATCTCTCTTTCATTTCAGGAAAGCTTAAAAAGGGATATCCTTACGGAAAGTAATGCAAAAACAGAACCAACAGAGTGTTTTAGAATTTTAGGTTACAGAAATGCCACCCATATTTTTTGATACAGTTGGTAGTGTTGATGGAGGAGTAATGGCGTGGGAAGTTATCTATAATAGACTTGAAAATGAGTAGCTTGAATTTATTGTTACTAAGGCAACAACAAATTCAATACAACCCTCGAAAACTCAATTCAGAGACGCTACTTTCTCTTTTCTTCACAGAATAGGAGCAAGAGCTAAGATACTACCATGCACGGATATGGTTAGTGGAGAATGTCAATATTGAAGACAGAAAATTCAAGAATTCAAAGATGGAGCTTATGGGATCATTTAAAGCCAAATATTTGAAACAAATGTATCATCTTCCCAACTCTGAGGATATATATGATAGGTCATTCCTGACCAAGTTCGTGGAAGGGAATGAAGAACCCTTTAAGATGATTTAGGGGTGGAGAGTCCAAGAAAACGAATTTAAATATGACAAGACGAGTATATGTAAATTTTATGGAATTCCTAATAATACCAAGTTCTCTACAGAATGGGTCCCTTTAATCGATGCATGTATCAATTCTCATATAATGAATTGGGCTACTATCCTATCCGACAACTTAGCTATGACTATTTCTGATATCGTCAAAATTGATCCACCTCCACAGAAATCTTTCCTCCATTTTTTATGAGTGCTTATATCATGGACTCTACCTGTTTCTGTACTATGTTTCCAATTATGGGTTGAAATGAACAGTGCATGACCCATACCGCATCCATCTCAGTCACAAATGATTGTGGGAATTCCATTTTATACCCCATTTTTACAAGATATGAAATGGTGTTATGCTACCATTACATCAAATCGTTTTTGATAAAAAGGCCCCCATATTTTCTAAGGAAGCCTCTACAGACCTTCTTGTAGTAGGCAAGCACTTTGCTGAACAATGGTTCACATATATCAGAGTTTACGATAGTACCACAGAACCACATGTACTTCCTTTGTATGTCCCCGACAAGTTGTTAGCCAAAGAAATAACTCACTAAACTGTTAGAAACGGCTTAACCAAGACTTTGAAAGATAGAAAAAAATCAGTATGGCCACCCTTTCCTATCCAATGTGGTGCTCTTTCATTGGCGAACTTCAACCATGCAAACAAATAATTACAGAACTTAGAGAGGCTCAGGTTTAGATCTTTCCCCCAGGTGGTGGCACAGTCTGTTCACTCACTGGAGGGGCAGCAGAACTTACCAAGACCTTACTTACCGAGACTGTTAGTTGAGCTGGAAGAGTTGGTTGAAACGACGGAACAAGTGGAGATGGAATGGTCGGTTGAACCAGAACTGAAGTGACTATAGTTCATATAATCGATCGAGAGGTCATGTTTTGGATGAATAGGCATGATGTAAGCATGGTGCCAGAAGACCAGATGGGATTTTGATACAACGACAAGGCACTAGGAGCGCCCAAAACCAACTGATCTAGAAAGGTATAACCATGCGAAAATAAAGGATCACTAAACTCAGGATAAACGCTAGACAAGGTGGCTCCTGTATAAGGGAAACCTTCCAGAGGAAACTCATATGGTTGCTTATCACCCACTTGAGGAGTGTGATTGCCAAAAACTTCCAACTGAATCGGAGAGGAGACTGGAATTTCGCTTTCTGACTCTATAGAAAACAACCAATGACGAGCTGAAGATGAATAAGGAGACAACTCCAATGGAACACCAGACTGATCATACAGACTATAAGGATGTTGTGGAGATACCACAAAAGGGTCTATAACCAGTCCTTGTGAACTATCAAAATTCTGAGGACTCTCGGGAGTCTGAATAGGATTATCAAGGGATTCCGGGCCAAATTCGTAAGGTGACCCAGTATCTGACGTGGGTGGATGAGAAGACAAAGGTTGAATAATCAGAAAAATTCCAAGTTCAACACCTTGATCCTTAAGTGACTACGAAAATTTAGGGAAAGTTTCTCCGGATGAACTTCTAGATGAAGGAGAGGAAGAGGAACTAGGCAAACCTGATGGTTCAGCCACGATGACTTTGTCTCAAACAAAAGAGAAGAGAAATTAATTTCAAGGCTTTTAAAATAAATTAGGGATATACTCATGATGTGGTCCAGAATAAGTATATCAGGAATGCGATGTGATCGTGGGAAAAAAAATAAAAAATAAGACACTAAACAGACTAAAGCCTTTTCATGTTTTAAGAGCCGAGAAAAGGGCAAAGATGACTCTAGTCTCTTTTGGTTTGAACAAGCTTGAAAGGACAAGTGTTCAATGATATTTTAAATTTAAAGAGTCAAAAAGACCAAAATGACTGCTTAGGATAATCTAGGCAAAAGGATTACCAGGTAACCATGAACTGTAGAATACCACCCGGCGAACCGAGAAGTACGGGCAGGCAATATCCCCGAATGCTGTGTTCGGTGTGTCACGTTTACAAGGCGACAGACTCAGCTTCCTGTGGATAAATGATTGCAAACCTAGTGGGGTATCCCTTAATATACGCAACTGTGCAGGGAGCACAAGTCCGTACTAACGTTGTCTAATGTCGAAGTGAACGACAACTGCTAGTTTAAAGACGTCAGAACACATCTCTAGCATAGACCTCTAAATGTAAGCGTTTAGTTTCAAATGTGCATTAGGTTAATTGAATATATTTTAAAGGTTTATCTTCAAATTAAGTCTCAGTTTTTAGGCCCTATCGATGTCACCTGAAAAAAATCTTATGTGCAACTATATGAGACAAAACCCTTTCAATTTGATGAATGCTTACACTAATTGAGAGAAAATAAAAAAATCAATGTAACAAACAAGCAATCGAAAGTAATATGGCGCTTCACTACTTCTCTTTTCAAAACAAAATAATGAAATTTCTTTCCACTTCCTACTCTCCCTATCAGATGCACTTCAACTAGTCATTTTAACAGTAAAAGAAGTTCTTTCATTTCACATGCTCAGGATGATGCAATTATAGCTTTCAATGATGCCAATCAATGCAACATATCAATTAATCAAACTAGAATGATCTATTTCTTCAATGGAATGCTAAAATGCATCTTTCACATACACATTTCAATGAAAATTTCCAAACACCGAACACCAATCAAATGCAAAGTACGATAAAAAGAACTCCCTTCAAACCAAATGCAATGATTCAACCAAAACAAACCGAGCAATGTGATCTATGCTCGGAAAAGAGACGTTCAACAAGAGAAGAGAAAAAGAAACGTTTTCACTTGTTTAATTGAAACCAAAGCAAGATAGATGCAAGGACTAAAAAATGAAATACACGAAGCATCAAACCAACAACTCGACTTAATGAGCAGACAAACAAATGAATGTACAATGACCTAGATGCCATAAGGACACTGTTGGGTCCCTATTGTTAGGTAAACTTGACTTTGTTAGGTAAACTTGACTCAGGATAGAGTCAAAAGTTGACGAGGTTAAATAGTGATGGTTTTGGGGCACATGGTATTGTACACCCATGGTATTCTGCCCGTGGTATTATATGTAATGGAGCCTATAAAAGGCTGGAAGGACTTCATTGTAAAGCATGGCCTGGAGGTGAGCGGTGAAGGCTCACTTGGCCGGATTGGCCAGGGTTTTGGCCAAGGATAATGAAATTTCATTATGATTGGGTTTTTCCCCGGATTTGGGGTTTTCCCGGATAAACACGTGTATTTATGTGTTTATGGTTATTGGTGGTTAATTTTTATATTTATTTCTCTCAGTAATTCTCCGTAATTAATTTGTGTTCTTGGGTAAATTTCTTAACACCTATAATACTAGTGATTACCCCATTACTATGGTAGTTGTATCCCTTATTAATATTGTTGTGCCCCTATTGCCCCCATATTGTTATTACTGTGCCCCATAGAATCCCTCTATTGTTATTTTTGTGGCTTTATATTTTTTTTTTTTGTAAATTATGCTAATTCTATTATGGTACAAAAAATTCAAAAACTTACAACGAGGTGAACCTCGGATAGCACCATCCTACAGAGATGGATTTTGCAGCAGTGATGACCATATCCAGCCAGGCATTTGTCCTACCCCAGGATTGGGAGACTTGCCTGATGTTACAAAACTATGACAGAGAGGAGAAAAGACCTGAAACCCAAATATTTTTTGACATACAGACTCTTAACCATAACCCGGAACCCCAATACTGACTCAAAAACATATTCCTGGACTCTAGATTCCGCCATTGACGCCGCATACATAAGCATAGCATAAGAACTGTGGTTGTGCTACTGTGGACAGCGCAACAACCTTACATATCGATAGAGCACTGAAAAAGACGCATGTCATTACCCAACAGAGAAACAAAAGACATTGCCATACCCATCGCCCGATAACCCTGAGAACCAGTTCATTCGTCCACAGAGGTAGATGGCACCTCTTCCACCACTCTGCAAGCATATGGGTCCGGCTCGCTTGAGTCAGTGTGAGGCGCATCGTCTTCTGTAGGTGCACTTGGACCAGCCACGGCTCTCGCTGAAGCCTCTGCCACGTGGTGCTACCCCTGCTCTGGAGATGGAGGAAGAATTGTAGGACCGACCCTCTATGCAGGAGACAAGGTTGGCTGATCCAGAACTGGAGCCGGAGGCCTGTGTTCCTCTGCCGCTGGCCCATGAACCTCATGCTCACATTTTTCAATTTTAACAAACACATAGTATGTGTCGGAATCCAGAAGACAGGGAAAGATGAAGCGGGAGGAGGGATGGAAGCTGTGATTGCATGCCGGGGCTTGAGCTTGCCCTGGTCTTCTTCCGCGTTGGCGACGAGAACTGTTTGCATCATCCGATAACGAGTCAGAGGAACGAGGGATGGAGGCACGACCTCTTGCCCCTCCCCGAGACCCGCCACGACGACTACTTGCGCGAAGCCTTTCCTTAGCATTGCAGACCGGGGTGGACACAAAGGAGGCTGGAGTGATGCAGAATAGACTAGGAATTATGCAGCGGAGGCGCAGAGGCATGGAAAGGCCGGAGGGCAACAGAAGGCACAGGGAATTGCAGGAGAGGATTGCTACGACAGAACTGAGCAAACCAACGCGCAGACCAGGGGATGATGGAAGGCCCAGGAAAGAAAGCAGGATGAGGTTTGATAGTCGGCCACCAGCAGCTGCAATTTAGCACAGAGATAAGGGGGGGAAAGGCCGGAAGCCGGCTTGTTTCGTCGCCGCTCCTTTCTCTCTGAACCTGCCACAACACAGAACACCCAGACCAGATGTAAACCCAAACAATCCACAAGCGATACATTACCTCGCCGGAGCATCTATCATTATATGGAGAAGACCTGCGGCGTGCCATGTGCGAACCAGAGCTCTTCATTAGTTTCCCGGAGGGCGAAAATGCAGACGTCGCGCGAGGAGGGGAGGTCGAATCAGCTCGAATTCCACGGAGGAAGCGTCTGGAGGGATTATTAACACCAGGAGTAAATTGCTGTGGACAGGTGGCGGGCCTGGGCTGCCACTTGCCCAGTGGGAAGCCCGCCCCCATACTGTTATACCCTGCTTGCACCCGCATCCAGGGGGTGAAGATCCTGGAGCACCAACGTGTGGCAATCCTGTTGAAGTTTAGTATCCTTTGCATCATGGAGAGAACCTGCGTAGTGCGGACCCTGCTGATTCACCCCTTGGTTTGCAAGTCTATCAGCAACTTTATTGGCAGTGCGCCTAACATGCTTGAAGATGATACTATTAGGGTGCCGGAGCCTATCTTCCAATGCTTCTAACCTGCTGAGAAGTCTCCAACTGGAGGCGATTTTAGCTGCTGAGGACCCTGCTTGGATTCTGATTGCTGCGTTGATTAGTATTAGGGAATCTCCTTCTACTTCTAATGGATAGAAGTTGTGGTGATCAGCCATACAGATTCCTTTCCACATTCCTTCCAACTCCGCCATGTTGTTGGTATTGGTCCCACTTGAACCGTAATAGATGAATTCTACCGATCCCTCTACATTTCTGATGACTCCTCCATACCCTGATGGACCCGGGTTCCCCTTAGCAGCCCCATCAAAATTAAGTTTAAAAGAAGCTCCTGCAGGGGGGGGCCATTGGGATGGGGATGTGCTTTTGGAAGGATTGCGGTGAGTATCCAATTGGGAATAGGTGATATTGAGATTCCAGGAATTCCATATGTGTTTTTCCTGAGGTGAAGTAGGCCAGTCATTTTCTGTCCAAGCTCTGAGTGCTAGCGTTTCTTGGAGGTTACACTTCAGGAGAAGCTAGAGGATTTCTGCTGATCTGCTCTTGTTGTTGAAGACTCGATTATTTCTTTCCTTCCATAATGCCCAGTATAGAAAGCCTGGAATGAGATTCCATAAAGAGTTCAAAATGGGGCTTTGATAGGGTTGCTTGGGCCAGGTTCGGAGAATGCTTGCGATGTCCCCTTGCCTTTCCCGTCTTCCGTTATTGCAGTGATCTACTTTATTCCATATCTGAGCTGCGAGAGGGCATGTCTCCATGAGATGAGCAATGGTTTCCTCCTGAGCGTTGCAATTGGGGCATCGAGAGGGGCCTATAAAGCCTCTTTTTTGAAGATTATCCCATGTAAGAATACGTCTTTTGCTTAGTAGCCATAGGAAGGTTGATATTTTGGGCCATAATCTTGGCTGCCATATATGCGTCCATAATTGATCCTTGTCATGAGTACTTTGATCATAGCGTATGGAATAGGCCTCCTTGGTGGTGAAGATCCCTATTGAGGTGTGTCCCCATCTCAATTTGTCCTGTTGGGAGGAGGGAATAATTTTCCTTTGGAGAAGCTCCTTATCTATGTCATCATATGTTTCATCTTGCCAGTCTGTCTGCCAAGATCTAGCTGGTTTCCAAGTACGGAAATCTGGAGGTTCTTGTTGCTGCCAAAACTGAGATACTTTGGTTGTATTTGAATGTATCATATGGTGCTGCCAGCAAGGTTTGTGGAAGAGCGTGGCGAGTTTTGGCAGTTGCTGCCATGAGTCCTCCAAAAAACGTGTCGTTGTCCCTGAATGGATCTCCCAAAAACTGTATGCCTGAATGAAGGCGCTATGAATTTTAGCCGAGTTCCAGATCATGGAGCCTGTAATGCTCGGACTAATTCTGATGAGCTCGTTCCACTGACTGCCTGGTGCGTATTTAGCCTGCCACAACTTTGCCCAGGGGATGTGCGGCTTTACTAGCCAGTTCCACCAAACTTTTGTGCCCATTGTGTTGTTGCTTTGTAGGGGATCCCTTAGTCCTAATCCTCCATTTGCTTTAGATTGACATACTTCCGTCCATTTGACAAGGGCCCATTTTCTGTTGAGTCCATTCGATCCCCAGAGAAAGCCTCGTTGGAGGTTACGAATAGCTTTGAGCACCCACTTTGGTGCTGCTAGAATAGAAAAAAGATACAGGGGCATTGCTTGGAGGACTGACTTGATCAGAATGAGTCTACTGGCTATGTTGAGCGATCGGTAGGTCCAGGAAGAGAGTCTCGCTTCCAATTTATCTAAA
This sequence comes from Pinus taeda, assembly GCA_000404065.3. Taxonomy (NCBI): domain Eukaryota; kingdom Viridiplantae; phylum Streptophyta; class Pinopsida; order Pinales; family Pinaceae; genus Pinus; species Pinus taeda. The sequence goes on from APFE030720328.1 coordinate 68,755, forward strand.
AGCATGCGCCAGGATGCGTGCTTGAGGGCCGATGCCATGAGAGGAGCCCCCAAGTACTTGGATGGCAGAACAACAATGGAGAAGCCTAGAATTCGAGCTATGTTACGCTGAGTGGAGACAGGGGTGTTGAAGAAAAAAAGTTGAGACTTGGAGGCATTGATGGAGGTGCCAGAGGCTTCAGAGAAAAGAGAGAGCAAAGATTTGAAGGCTATAGCTTCTTGGGAAGAGGAGTGACCAAAAAGCATCGTATCGTCCACAAATTGCTGATGCGACAATGGATTAAGACCATGAAGTGCTAAGCCTTTGACTGCTTTGGAGGAAACAGCGTGATGGAGGAGGCGACTGAGTCCTTCCGCCATAAGGATGAAAATGAACGGGGAGAGAGGGTCCCCTTGGCGAATGCCTCACGATGAACGGAAGGGAGAGGATGGGGAGCCATTGAGGAGGACTGAAAAGCATGGGGAGGATATGAGGTTCATAATCCATCGAGTCCAGGTTGCACTGAATCCAAAGGCAAGCAACATTTGCTGAATATAGTCCCAACTGAGTTTGTCAAAGGCCTTAGATAGATCAAACTTCATTATCATGCCCGGTTTTTTGAGAATTTTTAGCGAATGAATTACTTCATTGGATAAGATAATGCCATCCATAATATGAAGACCCTCGACATAACCTGTTTGTTCCGGGAGAATAAGCAGAGGAAGGAGGGGTTTGAGTCGATTGGCCACAACCTTGGAAATGAGCTTATAGATAACATTATAGAGGGCAATTGGCTGGAATTTGTTGGGCGTATTGGCTTCTTCGCTTTTGGGGACAAGAGCTATGAATGTGGAGTTGAGGGAGGGAAGGACCCAATGCATGGAGCGGGATTCTTCCACCAAGTCCCATACTTCCGAGCTGATCAGATCTCAAAATTCATGAAAGAAATTAGCAGTAAAACCATCGGGCCCAGGTACCTTACCATCTTTGAGTTGCGTCATAGCTTCTTCGACCTCCTGCATGGTGACTTGTTTCAGGAGATTTTGATTTTGATCTTCAGTGATTAGCTTTGGAACATGCTGAGTGACTGCTTTGATGGCAGCTTCACGGCTTCCTGGTTGTTCTTTGAGAGCTTCCTGGAAGTGATCTCTGAATGCCTTCTCAATATCTTCATGCTTTTCTATTCTGTTCCCTTGATTGTTGTTGATGAAGGCTATGTTGTTATGCATTCGGCGTTGTATGGTGGAACGGTGAAAGAATTTAGTATTCTTTTCGCCCTCTTTTAGCCATATGATACGTGACTTTTGCTTCCATAGGATTTCCTCCTGTAGCCTTCGGGTTTCAAGCTCCATCCAGAGGGAGTGCTCTTTGTTGGCTAATTCTTCTATTCTGCCTTTGGTGATGATGGTTTGCTGGAGATCACACATGTTCTGCTCCAGATCTTTCCTTGCATCCAGGATGTTGCCGAATTTTGATTTGTTCCAGGCCTTGATTACTTGCTTAAGGTGTCTGAGCTTCTGTTGAAATTGATACATTTTTGCTCCTGTTGGAGGAGTGAAGGACTTCCAGACATCTTGCACCATTCTTTTGAAATCTGGGTTAGTGAACCAGAAGGATTCAAAACGAAAGGGGCGATTGGATTGTTTACCTGGACTTGTCCATTGGAGCATAATGGGCCAATGATTTGAGCCTCCTTGGGGCAGGATAGATGCATGAAGCGCTCCGCCCAAATGAATGGTGTTGTCTGAAATGAGGAAGCGATCTAATCTGGACACGATGTGGTGTGGTCCTCTCCGTTTTTTGGTCCAGGTGAACAATCCATTTGATGTTTGTAGATCTATGAGCTGGTTGTTTTGTATAAATTCTTTGAGGCTTGTGCTATCCTCTTCTAGTTTCATCCGACCTCCTTTTTTTTCTGTTAGACTGGTGATGATATTGTAGTCGCCCCCACTTATCCAGAGAGGGTGCTGTCTATTGGCATTGAGTGTTGTGAGGGCTTCCAGCACTTCTAATTTTTGGTGCACGTCCTGCGGGAAGTATGTGTTGGTAAGTAGACCATGTATCTCCGTACCCAGGATATGAAATGAGGCTTGAATAAAGTTGCGCGAAGCATGAAGATCCTGAAGAGTGATGGACTACGGATTCCAGACTATAGCTAGTCCTCTTGAGGTGCCTAGCCCATCAACTGAAACAGATCTGCTGCCAGGCCAGGCTTTGCGAAGGATTTTTTCAAGAGTGACATTGGTACTTTTAGTTTCCTGTAGAAAAACAATAGCTGGTTTCTCTAATTGAATCATGGTTTTTAACATTCGGTGTTTGGAGGGGCTGTTGAGCCCTCTCATGTTCCAGGAGATGAGCTTCATGAGGAACTTTGATGTTTGGGCTTGTAGAACTTTGTCAGCTTTGGAAATCGCCCCGATTCCATTAAGATCTTGCCCAGGATAATGGTTCGCTGTAGTTCAGTCTTGCGTCCTCTCTTTTTTGTTTCTTTGAGGATTTTATTTCCATCCCAAAGACTGCCTACTTGTATGCCCAAACATTTGCTCCGTTGTGCTTTGATGAGAACCCCTTCCAATCTATCTATTTCCCGAGGGGGGATGGCGTTGTATTCTTTCTGCTTACATGCTGCTTCAAGCGTGAGGATATCTAGCCCATCTAGACTCACAGTCTCTGGATCTTCCTCCATATTGATAGGGGTGTCCTGAGGATCATCTGAGATACCTTCTTGCAAACTTAAAGCTAAGGCCACATCCAGGTCCATGTTAGAGGCCTGAGGGCCTGCGGCTGACTCCGAGATATTCTCTTCCAAGGAGGGAGGGAGCTTTGAGGATGACGGGGGAGAGGGATCCACCTCTGGGTTGGGATGAAAGGAGGAGGATGGAGGGGCAAGAGAAGAGTGAGGGTCTTTTGAGGGCTTATCTAAGGTTTCATGAGGGGTGAGGATTTGGAACCGGTTCTGGGATTCAGGATTTTTGGGGCTGGAGGGGGCAGCCGGATGCTTTTTTGCATGCCTTCGGCGGGAGGTTACTTTGGTGAAACCATCTAAATCTTTAGGAGTTTCATTGGCAGCAACGTGGGTCTGGGTATTCAAGGGGCATTCCCTAAAGAGATGGCCATGCTCATGGCACTTACGACAACGAAAGGGAATGTGTTCATAGTCTAAAGGTTGAAGCCATTCAAAATCATCATGGAAGAGACTTACCGAGACTGCAAGGGTTTTTTTGAGCTGCATCTGGACGCATATCCTGGCATAGGAGGTGAATCTTCGGTACTTTGTGTCCTCTGCTACTTTGATGAAGGTGCCAATGTTGTTACCAATGTCCTTTAATGTTTCTTCTTTCCAGTATTCTATGGGTAGGGAATACAAGCGAATCTAGACTGGAGCATGACTGAGATCCTCCGTATCTGGGTTGAATCGTGGCTTCCAATCACGAAGGAAAAGACCCGAGGAGTTGAAGAAGTATGGGCCACCTTCGAAGACTCTAGTTTTGTCTTCCAGGCAGTGAAAAATAGTTGTGAAGAAACCTTTGGGTCCTAATAACAAGGAGACTTGTCCTTTGGGCTTCCATTTGGATTCTATCCAACCATGCAGGGCCTTCTCAGTAGGCCAGAAACCCAGAAACTTACCAATCAGTGCATGATCTTTCAGATATTGTATTTCGCCATTGATACAATGGCTTGGTAGCTCGACTTTGATACGATCTTTAGCTTTTGGAATGCATGTGGTTGACGTCGCCTTTGTTTGTGACGCACCTTGATCTGTGTCCTTTTGATCATCAGCGATCAGGATATCCTTGTTATCATTGATTTGTTCCTTGCTACGATCGTTTTCAGAGCTCTGAAATCGTGCAGAAACTTTGTCGTAAGAGAACAGGGGAACAGATGCCTCGTCATTGTCCATCGGCCGTGATGAGGAAGATGGGGAAGGAATGGACCCCGTCCCTCCCGCCGGACTTTCCATTGTTAGTTAGCAACCAAACTTTTGATGATTGGCGATCCAGCAGTACCATGCAGGGATGAATGTGCCAGGTTGCAGAGATGCAGGTCTGTACATCTGCAGCAGAGGGCAGAGCAGCGGCTGCTAGGGGTT
>APFE030720342.1:0-28496 GCA_000404065.3 Pinus taeda
GAGCCTCTCAGAAATAAATGAGTCATTATTAGTCATTAATGGATAAATTACTAGATGTCAAGAATATAGTGTCCCCCCACCTAAATCCAAAGTTGACTTGTAAATAATAAACAATACTTTAGGATCTCTTTTAAATAAGTAAGGCAACTTAACTAGTTGTCTCAAATATATTCAAGGGACATCCATTCATGAATACTCACTCAATCTGGTAACAAAAGAACTAGCACCACCAAAGACCAAAGGAGTATCAATAAGGCTTATCAAAACGCATGCAATGAATAGAGGATTGTAGGAGCCTCTTAGAAATAAATGAGTTATTATTACTCATCCAAAAATAAATTACTAGATGTCAAGAATATAGTGTCCCCCGACCTAAATCCAAAGTTGACTATGTAAATGGTTTATTCAAATCTCCAAAAGATTGTCACAAGACAAATGATGGAACACTATTTGAAAAAAAGAATGAGACCTCGTAGAACCATATGTGGTAATACATGAAAGAAGAAAAATGAGGAGTTGTTTCCACTAAATAAGAGATAATGCTAATTAAATGTAGGGGTTCTCTATATGGTAAAGGAATATGTAGGATTGAAACCCAATCTTATAGATAGGAAAAAAAACTGGCGTAGACCCTAGAGTAAAGTCTCTAGAGCGAGTTAAAGGATGGAGATATACAAGAGAAAAGTTGAGAAATATTTATTAAATTAAATGTTTATGAATGAATTGGTAAGTGGAAGGAGAAATTATTGAAGACTTTTTTGCAACATCAAATGTAGGTATCATTCTTGGCGTAGAGGCATGAACACTACTTTTAATTAAATTGAGAAAATTCAATATTGTAATGCAATAGATTAAAGTTGAGCTCACCTATCCAGACCTTGCTTAGGAACTTACAAATATTGGTGGAGTGATGACGATTTTACTCATTTCTATCAAGAGAATATAAACTTTCGGCCAACCTTCTAAATATTCACTATAAGGTGTTTGAATATACAGGAATACATAATATTTGGCATGCAATCCTTATCATACATTGCTACTGATATGACTTGTAAATAATAAACAATACCTTATGATCCTTTTTAAATAAGTAAGGCAACTTAACTAGTTGTTTCAAATATATAGAAGTGACATCCACTCATGAATACTCACTCAATCTAGTAACAAGATAACTACCACCAGGAAAGGCAAAAGTATTATCAATAGGGATTATCAAAAGGCATGCAATGAATAGAGGGTTGCAAGAGCCTCTCAAAAATAAATGAGTCATTATTAGTCATCAATGGATAAATTACTAGATATCAAGAATATAGTGTCCCCCCACCTAAATCCAAAGTTGACGATGGAAATGGTTTATTAGAATCTCCAAAAGATTGTCACAAGACAAATGATGGAGTGATATTTGAAAAACGAATAAGACCTTGTAGAACCATATGTGGCAATACATGAAAAAATAAAAATGAGGAGTTGTTTCCACTAAATAAGAGATAACCGTAATTAAATGTAGAGGTTCTCTATATGGCAAAGGAATATGTAGGATTGAAACCAAATCTTATAGATAGGCCAAAAAAATGGTGTATACCCTAGAGTAAAGTCTCTAGAGTGGGTTAAAGGAGGGAGCTATACAAGAACAAAGCTAATAAATATTTCTTAAATTAAATTGTTATGAATGAATTGCGAAGTGGAAGGAGAAACTATTGAAGACCTCCTTGCAACACCAAATGTATCTATCATTCTAAGCATAGAGACATGAACACTAGTTTTAAGTAAATTGAGAAAATGATATGCCATGTTTGAGGCCAATAGAAACTACACTGGATGAGCATGACGAATGGAACTTGCATAGAGAAATGGTCTACCTAAGGCACTAAATGGTAAAGAAGAAAGTGTGTAGAAGTCCAAAACTAAAATGAAGAAAATGAGGTTGAGGTGGTCATTCATTTTAGTAGAACTTGATAGCTATGCAAAAAGGTATTGTAGAAAAGTAGAATGGTAATGGGAAAGTTACATATAAAGTTGAAGTTGTAGTTGTGTGAAATAAAGGGTGTGAAGTACCATTGGTTACTTCTAAAATAATGAGAGGGAGAGACATGATTGTATTTTTGTTCACTTTGGGAGTCTAATGGTTTTCTTGTTCAAATAAAAAAAATTTCTTGAGTGTTTGTGACCTACTATAAATGATGCTTCAACCTATGGAATAGTGTTAGGGTTTCTTGATTGGGGGTCCATCATTGTAATAGATGAAGTTGTGGTCGACATAATGGAAAGGGGGATAAAGGATCCAATATAAACAAAATCTAGTGAGGTGGGTAGTAGTGTAACATATAAGTGGCCACATGGACATGGTTGAGAATAGTAGAGATGCGACAATACCTTACGAGTGGGAAGGGATTATATATTATGATCAAATTATTTGAGTTATGCAATAAAAACATTGATAATTGATTATCAATATCCATGTCATATGACTTACATTATGATGTTTTTTTCCTTACTACACCACAAAGAACTTTATATATCACAATCTGAGGGAGATATATGACTCGATTCATGTTCAATATGGATTTGACATGTGACATCAAAACCAAATATTAATAACAAGAAAATATTTTAATCTTCATCTTCATTGAAATAGTTATTTCCTTTTCCAAGGAATACTGTCTATAAATTTGATTTATGATGAACAGAAGTTACATTAGCATATTCCTAAGGGAATTCCTATGGTCAATTTCCCGAGCGGAAAAAAAAAATGGCTACTAGAGATATAAAATACATTACATTTTTTTCATCTTTCCTTCCTAATAAAAAAACAAATAAAAAATATGTTTCTAGAAATTGTCTCTAGATTGTGCATAGATGGTGTCTCAAAACTCTTGAACCAAAATAAGAATTGTGTGATTTACCAAAATAAAAATTAGAAAATAAAGTACACCTACAATATCATCATCAAGTAGATAGATACTTGAGAATGATGACGAAAAAGAATCTTTATTTATCTCCAAGGGTTAAGAAAATTTGTAAGTGTTGGCCCTCCTGCTCTTCAGTGACCTTCCCTATTGCACTATCCAAGACCATGGTAGCTTTAGAGAGTTTGCCCATGAGTGTGTGCCTTTTCCAATAGATGTGGTCAAAGGTGATCTGGGAAAACATAGGAATTTTTTGTAAGATATTTTCATAAAGAGGCATAAGTGTGAAATTTCTCAAATGGGCATGTCTAATGACCCAATTTATAACCACCTATGATTCCCCATATAAAATAAGAGAGTGTATTAAAAAATGGATGGAAAATTAAATATTGAGATAAAGAGGAAAGAGTTTAGCATAATTATTTATGACATGTCCATTTTTTGTAGATAAAGAGAAAGAGTGTGAATTGTGTAGGTAGATGATGCCTCCTACCCTACCTAAGGAGGGAATGGTTTGAAGAAATCCATCAAAGAAATCCCATGGAAAATATTGTTTAATAACTATGTACAAAGAAGAAATAGAAGAATCACATTTATGTTTGGAGATCAGAGAGTTTTGCAAAGCTAGATTGTGTAAATCTATTCTAAGGAAGAAGGAACATTGGTTTTCAAAAACTACTTTGTTCTTCTCACACCATATGCCCCATGCCACCACCAATGGGATATCCTTGTGAAGGGAATTTTGTTTAGTAGATATTCGGTTTTTAAAATGATCTTCAATTGTCGATCCTTGCAAGATGTATAAGCACCATTCTAGATTCTTTATTTATTTCCATGTCATCTAAGTGAAAGGACACATTATGAATAGGTGGGAGACTGATTCAGATGTTGAAAGATCTACGAGACATTTGTATGGTCCAGATAATGATTTGTTTTGGAGTATATCCCATGTTGGAGCCTCATTTCTTCTAACCACCCCTTCCATATTTACCCAGTTTCACTGGACTGCAAAGGTAAACATGAGATAAAGAGCTACTATGACCCGACCTAACCTCCTAGGTCTGACTAAGGAAGTGGGGTCGACACCTGACAACCAAATGACATCTCAACACATCCTGCTAGGTCTACAACTCACTCAAAGGTTGAGAAACCACCCCAAGTAGCCAAATCCTAAGTTGGATCATGTTTTCCTTGCCCTAATCCCTCAACCACTCGCACAACAAGGCACACATGCAGTTGGGAGCCTCCTGCCACATGCATAAGCTTGCATCATAGTGGTTGCTACCCAAAGTGTCTAGCTCAAGGCATGTAGTCTCAAATTCTCAGCCTAATTTCCATGAAAAACTCTAGACCACTACCCAAAACTCAGTGAGAGTTTCGAGAATCCTTTCTAACATCATAACAAAGTCATTCAATCAAACTTGAATAATTTTTTTTAACCTAGCCTAGCTTGACCATGATAGCCATTTCATCAAACATATTGAGAACATGTAATCAATAGGTCTTGAATGAATATTTGAACATAGGGGTTGGATATTTATTTGAGAATAATCAAGAATTTCTAGTGCCCTCTCATAAAATCTACAATCACATTTTTAAGCTCATGCATCATCAACCATTCATCAATTAATCAAACATTTCAAGAGCCATTACTAGAACTTTTTATGAAACTATGCTTATAACCAACATATAACCATAATAATAACCATGATATAACAACCATAAATTCCACATAATAACAAGTACAATTAATCATAAAACATAAGAGGGATAAATATTTTATTAACATATGCAAAAGCCAACCATGTCAGGGACTTCCATGTAACACCCAACCATAAATTGAGCATAATAAAACCTCTCTTTTAGCCAATCATCCCCATGCCATATTCTAAGTATGAATGTGGGACTAAAAAAAAACAACTAAGGATTCTTGAATATTAAACAACCTCCACCCTGAAGATTTATTATAATCCCACTAAAACAGTCAAGGGATTCTTAGGCTAAATGATCACATACACAACCAGGATTTATCTCAATCCCTCCAAAACCAATCAAGTGATTCCTAGACCCAATGAACAACTACAAAACCAAGCTTTCCCACAATCTTGCCAACATTGGTTAGGGGATCACTAGGCCCAATAGAAGAACATACCATACCAAGATTTACCGCAATCCTACCAAAATTGGTCAATCAATCACTAGGTCTTAAATAAGATTAGATGGCTCTGAATATTATAACCAATACCTTCAATAATTTTCTCGCCTCCACCCTCATGATTTACTGCAATCCAGTCAAAATCGGTCCATGGATTCCTAGGTCTTCGGGAATTTTCCTGAGACCACCTCACCCAGTTGCAAAACCATCTCACAATAAAAATCTCAACCAAATGAAGAACCCCATCAAACCATGACTATCTGAAAATGGCAAGGCAAGACTAAAACCACTGTGACACCTAGAAAACACATGTCAATGACAACAAGAGAACTAATATATTCACGCATGTACCTGTTTATGCCTCAAAAATCACTGCAACAACAATGGGGAATAACTACCTAGTCCGAACCTTAAAGTAGCTCCTTTTTCATTTAGTTTGATGGCTCTGACTGGTTTAATTAGGTCCAGTTAACTTCTCCCTATTGTTATTGGTTTATAATATATCTTTCACTACCAATAGTTAAGGATATCATATCACTTCTTCTTTTTGATCAGATAAGAGAATGACCTTTAAACTGATTCAGGCTTAGCCAAGCCACAACTAAAATTTTGCCTCTTTGAGAAGAGGACTTAAAAGAATGTAGAAATTATTCTAAATGCAAACTTTTTCTATAATGCAAGCAGAAAGAAACTAATTTTAATCTTATCTTAATTAGGCAGATATAGATCTAACCCAACCAAGAGCAAGATATTTAAAGTATTGGGATTTAAATATGTCTTGTTTATAATGAATATCAAGTTAATAAAGTAGTTCAATTAACAGACATTATGGATGCCAAGACACATCCATTGAGACCTATTAACTGAAATAATCAGTCAACAACACTCAGGAAGAAATTCACAAAATGGTTATTGATTGTCAAATCAATAAATTCAATAATCAAACAATAATATGCAGAAATAGTTCACAACCATTCAATAAATCAGTTTTATAAGACATATTTTTGAGTAAATAGTTATTCAAAAATCAGAAATTTATTCATAAGAACAAACATATATAATAACAACATTGAGACAAATTACCCATACTGAGAAAAGTGCACAAACATGAAGAAAATGACACATTCCTATTATCATAAAAATGAAACTGATATTTGAAACAGTAGTATTAGAAATACCAATTTATTGCATCTATTTCTTTGACCCTGGTCCCCAACAGTCCTTTATATTACTTGAACTTCTGCTTTCAAAGAGAAAGCCACAATAGTGAAAACTTTGCCCATCATGTATAATTCAAGATACAAAAGAAAAATCCTCAATAATCCCCATATTTGATATTTTCTCTCCTCCCTCCTACAATTTTAAATTCCTATTACAAAAGTGCTTTTATAAGTCCAAAATTGCAGAGGAGAGCAGTCTATTATTCCATTCTGCAATTTGTTATTTATAATATTTGCAAAAGAATCCTTGAGAGGAAATTTTGTTGAAGATAAATCTGCCCAAACCAATTTTATTTGCTCAGAATTCCAATCTTTAATTGCTGGAGCATTCTCATCGATTGAGATATTTTCCTCGATATCTCTTCTATTGTTTTCCTACAAGAAGAAATCAAAATAAATTAAAATGCAACAATAAAATCAAAATATCATTTATGGCATGTAAAACAAATCCAATCAAATACAATTAAATAAATAATTGGAAATAAAATGTAAGATTTATATTGATGCCTGGGATGGTCTAATTGGCCAAGGATATCATTGACGAATGGATTTTCATTGAGAAGAGGCTTGGACAAATGAAAATGCAGAAAATAAAACTCAGAAAATTGATTTTGTCTTAGAAATTCAGAGCTTGATCTTCCGCCTAATTTTTGACCCAATAAATGACCAAATCTATTAGTGAAACCTCCTCAAAAATGTTCTCTTTGATTTTATCTTTCCAATGGGTCGTCCTCGACCTCATTTGGCCAAACAAAACTCAATCTATAAGCTTCCAAAGTAGATGAGCTAATTTTGGCACAAATCTACAAATTCTATTGTTGGGTTACAAATTAGAATTTTAATTAAAAAATTAATCCTAAATTTGAATTCTAATTATTTAATAATTAATTCTAATTTGATTGTTAATCATAAATTAAACTAATTATTTAATAAACTATTATTAATCTAACTAACTATTATAATTATTTATTTATTTACTAATTAATATTAATCTAAATAATTGCCCACGGGGCTTTGGATTGACGGTGAATGGGTGTGTTGTTAAGGCACTCCTTGCAATAGGTCATCTGTTCAAATCCCCCATGGGTACTTAGGTTAGTCTTAACGTAGAAAAAAAAAAATTAATCTAAATAATTAAATTTTATATTTAAATTAATTAATATAAAATTTTATATTTAAATTAATAAATATTAAATCTAATGTTCAATTAACACTACTTACTATTTTATAACTACCTTACCCCATTTCACTTATTCCACTCCGCTCACGTATGAATGAGTTTTGAAAACAATTCAAATGAAAGTTTAATATAACCCATGCCTTTTAACTTTTCTCGATCGTCATTGGGGAAGTATGCGATCGGCGGTTTATAAAGGTCTGTTCTGATTAGAACTTTTGATACGATCTGAGGTCACGATGCGATCGAAAGAAAATTTTATTATTTATTTGTTATTATATATGCTTTATGAGTTAAATGTTAATTTAATTAATTTAATTATATTTATTATATTAATTAATTTAATTAATTTAATATTTAACATTAAACTTTAATTTTTTATTTTATTTTTTTTAGTTTTTAAATTATAGTCATTTCGATATTCTTGGTTTTGAGATCAGTAATCAATTTTGGAAATTGGAGTAAATTTCTAAAATCCCAATGTTTTATGATTTGGCTCTATGAGTAAAAAAATGAAAAATGTTAGTAAGAACTAACTAGGGGTTAATATTTAAAATAAATGTATTATTGGATTAATTTATTTACAAAAAAGAGATATTGTACATTTTGCGCATTTTTGACCGAGACGACATAAATGATTGGACTTCAAAGGAGTGCCATTTACAAACTAGTTCACCAAATGACGTGAAAGAAGTGTCAATGGGAAGCTTATAAAAAATCAATCTTAATAAAGAAATAAAAACAAGAATCCAAAGAAAATGAAAAATTAATAAAAACGTAGGGTAATCAACTAAATAAAATCCTAAAAGGTGTGTAGCCAAAATTTTATACAAAGGGTCTCCATTATTTGAGGTGAACAAGTCAAAATGGAAGGGTTGTGTTTTACCTCAACAATGGTGACACAAAAGAGAAGAACCAGTTATCCCCCTCTCCTTACTCTACTTGACTAAGTTGACAAGGGTTAACTGAAAATAGAAAACCAATTAGAGTAGGCAATACTAGTTAAGAGTGCAAGCATCATGGTTCCACCGTGATTTTCTCTTAAGGGAACATATTTTCCATCAGGGTATCATCGACTAAAAGAAACAAAATATTATCATAAAGAGAGGGAATAGAAATATAACCAAGTGTTGATAGTTTTACAAGTTCCTCTTGGATTTCACCATGCTTGTCTCAAGAAGCCAAGGACAATTTCATGTAGAAACTATCCTATGGGTGCAGAAGCAAACAAGCCAAGGAAAGAAGTAAGAAAAAAGAAAAACAAAGGAAACAAAACAAGAAAGAAAACACTACTACTCATAAGCTAAGCAGAGCATGGGCCAACTCACGTGAAGTGATATTTCCAATGCAGCCACTGGTGCATTGGTTGACCCATGTAGGCAAAAACATGATTGAAAAGAAATATATTCAAGCATACCAATAGACAAGAAAGATAAAACAATGCAAACTAAAATGTTTGAAGCTTGAATTCATCCACAGAAAGATAAATCTTGAAAGCACATGAAAGGCACTTTCCAGATGTATCATGGTGTCCTATCAATTTTCACATGGAAGACAAGCACGTACGCACCTTCAGACATGAGAAACAAGAAAACATAAAGAAAGAAGAATATTTTCACTTCGCAACAGTGCTTGCTATGTATGACTTCTATAATGCATTAACAATATGATTGTATGATTTTGGTGGAGGTTGTGAAAAATGTGATATGGATTCATCTTAAATGTGAACAAGAGAGTGGTGAGGAGCTTGGAGAGATTCAAAAAGTTTCTGATCGGAAGTAGAAATAACCTCAAGGATATGAGAACCTGACATAACCATTAGATCGGGCTAAAGTTTCTTGACAACTTGAGGGGTTTACACTTCATCAGAAGATGAGTCATCGAATACCAGTGGTTTGGAAAGATCAATAGAAAGTGAATTAGAATTGTGATTAGATGAGTGAGTGAAAATATCATGACAACCACAATAAGAAAATTCGAGATGAACAATGGCATCCACATGATTTGACGAATCATGTAGAAGGAGAAATGAAAAAAAAAGAAATTTCAACCTCTATGTTTTCAGAAATGTAAGATGAGAGGTTGGGTGGATCCGAGGGGAAATATTTTCCCTCTTTGTAATCAAATGAAACACTGACATTCTATGTGTTTTTTGAACGATCGGAAGTGGAAACATCGAGAGATGAATTTTCACAATGTGGAACATAAATGGAAGAATCGTGGAAGATGTCAGGATAAAGCAGATGAGGTGTAGAAGAAAGCAAGTCATCCTTCACCAGAGATTATTATTGAGGCTCCCACACATACTCATCAAAAATATTAGCACAGGTTGGTTGTTCAACAACAAATCTATCCACAACCTGATCCTCATGAACATCACAACTAGAATCTGGAATGGATGAACACAACACACCAAACTCCAGAGGATCAAAGGAACTAAAGGATCAAGGCTGGGTGGATGAGATGACATGACAACCATCAGGCTTGTAGTCCAAATCTACACAGAAATCTAGAGTAGGTGGAGTAGGATAAGATGGTGATAGATCAATAGGTGGGTTCACAACTTCTCCCACCTCATCCTACAGAGCTAAAGTTTCTTGATTAAAAGGGGATGGAGGGTCACTTGGGAAATAAACTTCATCCATCTCAAATTCTAAAGTTTTAACACTCAGGTATTGTTGGGAGAGAGTTGGAAGTTTCTAACTTGTGTCAATTTTTAGAAATGTAAACAAGATATTGAAATGTTCCCTCCAAAAATTTCTAGTCAACTTAACGTGCCCTTTGAATGTGAAGGTGAAAAACCCACAAGTGATGTCATCCAAGGGGACATCATGCTTGTGACAAAATCCAGCAAAGGAAATTGCGTGCCTGAATAGGGGTGTTCCATTATAGTGAGTGAATTTGTATTTGGACAAGTCATCTACGACATCCACCAACTAATCAAAATCAACAGTGTGATAAAAACATGTCGGGGTTTTGGTTAGGACATAAGACATGAATGATGTGCAGAAATTCAAAATAGACTTCAAGGGCTTAGCTTTTCATTTGACCCTCCTTCTAGCACCAGAAATGTTGACGGTGCTCGACTTGCCAACATTTAAGGGATCTGCTCAGTAAGAAGTCCCAACTAGACCTCAGACTATTTGGAGTAGGAGACCTAGTAGTGGGTGGTAATGTAATGCCTTGACCATGGTAGCACACATAGATGAGTATGATAACTTTGGACTGAAGCAAGTGTGTGACCTTGTAGCTAGTCAAGTGAGATGCATGGGGGTTCTAACACACGAAGCAAAAAAGGAAATGTGCCCCTTAAAAGCTTATAATAGTACGTAGCTCGAAAGGAGCACACAAGTGGAATGACATCACAAGATAAATGCATAATAGTCCACAAATTGAAGTGACATGTTAATCCAACAACACACATTCAAAAGGATTCATACAATTGCATACAAATTAGTTCATAAGCAAATTCATAATTTAAACAACATACATTGCTAAAGAAACCAGAATAGTCCAACTACAATAACATCATATGCATGAAAGTGTGTTGGCTCTGTTATTATTATTATTATAAGTGAAAGTTATACCCATACATACACCATTGATGACCCCTAGCCCAAATAGTGGAATTTTACAGTCAAGAAAACCTACTCCTCTAAAGAAGTATACTCGCTCTACGCTGTGGAGAAGCCAAGGCTCGTCACAATACTCCCAATCCTTTTCTAAGCTTAAGCCTAGCCAAAATCTTGGCTCCCAAAATCCCATTCTAAGAGTTATGAGGTTCTATTTATAACAAAGGGTGGGTGACTGTTGACATTCCCCTTTGTGACTCTTTGACTACCCTCATGACTCTTCAACTTCATTACAAATAACTAATTACATAATACGATGACTTTTCATATTCCACTAATCACACTTGGAATTTAACTTACAACATATTTACAAATAATATTGCATTTTTTGCATTTACCCATGTGAGACAAAATAGGCTAGAGACAACCTAACAAGAAAAAACACCATGACTCCGAAGTTTAGGGACAGACCAACTCAGTAACCTCTTCTTGGTGCTTCTCTGTCATGTACTCATGCCAAGCTTTATGTTGTGAGATCATGTCCCAAAACTACTTGATGGTGTCTTTTTGATAGCAGACCCTTGCCTCCATAGCATCTGGGTTTATGGTCTTGGAACCTGTATGTAACTCATCCTGAAGAATGTGCAGCATGGTGTTGACCATGACACGACTACCAATGTTATTCTGCATGTTATGTGCGATAAGCTCCAAGTCATCCCTTGTGCCCTTTTTCCTTAGCTGCTACATGTAGCTGTCGATCTCTAGCCATAATTAGTTAGTGTGTTTAGCCTTGGTGAGGGAAACGATTGGAGGGATCCTATGTATTCTCACCATGACATCTAAAATCTTGTACAACCATGCATATGAGGCCTATATGTTGGCGACGAATGGGGCAAGCTTCTCAGAGTTCTCGATCAACATCTAGACCTTTGCCTTCTCTAGCTCTACCTAAGGCTTCATCATCTTTGGCAAGTGAAGTGGGGCACCTTTGTACCACATTTTCCACTATTGCACATGGGCGATGACAGCATGAACAACCCTAACAGTTTGGAAAAACTCTTTTCTTCGCTGTTGTAATCCATGCACATGAACAAATGCCTTATGCACGGTGACAAATCTATCATAGAGCTTCTGCATGGTAGTCCCAAGTGTTGATAGTTCATCAAGTATCACTTTCCTCATCTCTGTCATTGCAGAAACTGCAATGTGCTCTCTGAGTTGTTTGTCCTCTTTCCTAGACGCCTACACGTTATTTTCCACTTGTTCATTCTTGACCAAGAGGAACTGAACATTAGAGCTTATGTCTCCTGCAAAGGCCAAGGTGGCATCGACAATCGCAGTTGGATTCTTTATGACATATCACACTATCATCCTTTCCTTCATGAATACAGGTGACGCCTGATCATTTGAAAAGTGTTTCCTCCACACCTGTACTATCTTCTTCTGCAACTCATTGAATGAAAGATAGTACACATCCATAAGCAGATCATCATCAAGGAGAACAACCTCTCCTTACTCGCTTGGGACTAGTTCTGACACTGGAGGTGGACGAGATTGAGAGGTGACCTTGGATGCTCTTGTTATGAGGTCATTTTCTTCATTCTATGGCTCATTGCCCAACTCCATGTCTGTCACTTCGATAAATTGCTCAATCTGCTGAGGAAGCTCTCGATCTTGCATATGTTCACCTTATTCTTCGGTTTTCGGTTTTTCTGACTCGTCAACCTGTATGGGTGATATGAAACCTCTTGCATGACCATATTGTTTGTGGAATAGATTAGTAGAACATGCTGAGGCTTCACACCGCTAAACCTTCTGATGAAGGTGCCACTAGGTGAGGCATACCAGTCTACAATGTTAAGTATTTCCTCCATCTCTTCTTGGGACATGCAAGGCAGATCATGCTCAAAGATCAACTTGTACAATGGGATGATGAAATGGTCAGTTAGCTCTTTCTGTTTCCATTTCTATCTCATGCCAGGAAGCTAGTGCTGGGTATATATTGCATCCACTAAATATGCAAACATGTATAATTTCGCTTGCTCAACCTTGGGCAGATTCCAAGCATTAGTCACATGGAATTTCAACAGATGAGCCAACAAGTCTAAGCAATTGAAGGGCCTTCCATCTCTCACCAACTGGTCTAACAAAACTACCCAACCTTCAAGAAAGGTCTTGGTGCTCTCTTGACCACATAGTTGGTATGCAAATATGATCAAGAATTGATAGGCCTTCCTAAGATACTTTGTCTTGTAAACATGATTGGGTTTCTATCCAAACTTTGACGGCTCTTTGACTCAATGCTTGACTATGTTTCTCATGTTCACCTGGCTATGAGTGGCATAGAAAGGTTTTTCCATGTGCCTCGCTGGCTAAGGTAAATGATACATCTGATGATAGTTCTATGCATTGAGGTGTCAAGCTCTATCGCACTCGTACTTCTCATTGTCATAGTTTATGGATCTGTGTGTGAGGCAATCTAGCTGATAATGTCTGAACATGGGAAGGTGGTGTACTTGCATGGAACATTGTAAAAGCATGACTGTTGGATACTAATATAAAACTACAAGTCCTCTAATTCCTCCCTAATGTCCTCTACAAAGATATGCTTGATCTGCTTCAATGTAAACTTCATGCCCTTCTCAATGAGGAACTCAATGTCTGCATAAACTGAAAAGTTCACTGAGACCTTCTCAACTTCTTCCCTAGTACTACTCTTAATAGTTTCCTTCGATGCATCTCTTTTGCAAGCCATGTTAACTATAAATGTTAGAGGGATGCTCAATAACTTTTGTTCCTTGAGATAGAGAGGAAAATCATGGCATGTAAATGTTATCTTAAACCAAAATAACTTCAAGACAAGATCAAAGAAACAAACTGGGAAAATGTTGGGAGGGATTATGCAATCCTAGTTGACAAACGTGACTAGATTCCTCCTGGAACTACGCAATGTGAATTTTATTCTGGGCACAAGCCAAGAGAGATGGTGCATTGCATAGTCTCAGTGTCTAGGACCAGGAGACTCGCTCTTGGAACTGTGCAGTGAATAGTCGGAGTCAGGCCAAGGCAGCCTCTGCGAAAATTGATAAGTCAAGGTTGAGGCCTTTAGCTCCCTGAATGTGGAAATAATGTAATGGAAAGTGAGATTTGGGCAAGGGAAACCTAGATCTACCCAAGAGGAGTGTGAAAATGAGTAGATCTAAAGACTATTGAGATTTTGAGTGAAGATCGGACTGAGTGGTGATGCATGTAAGTAAAAAAAGTGTAGGAATCAATCAAAATGAAGGAAAATGAAGCATGTGGAGAGAGATTATGTAACAATGACAGTTGGTGAAAAAATGGGTAATGCATGCGATACTCGTGAAAGGAAATAAAAAACTTAAAACAACACTTCTACAAGCTAAAGAAAGTTAAAAATTGAGAAGTCATTCAAAAAAACAAGTGAAACAACACTCTCATAAGCTAAACAAGAAAAAGCAACAGAAAAGAGATCAAAGACTAGAAACACAAGACTTACCCAGAAAAGCAACGACAATCACACTAAAGGTTCCTTAATATCCTCGGGAATGCCATAGCTCCAAGATTTAATGTGAAAATGAACTCTAGCTACATCGATTAAATTGATTTGGTCGATTTAGGGTTTATGATGCAAAGGCCAAAAGTCAAGGAAAAAATGACACTTGGCGGAAGTTTCCAAAATCACTCAAGTGTCTCCTCTAGGTTGCTAAAAATGGATCCCTTTTTTCTAGGGATGCATTTTCACTTTTTCCTTTTTTTCTTTTTTTTTTCGGGAAAAGATGTCATGCATTTCCGAGAGAGATTGCATGGTTCTGGGAAGGAATGGGAAACTCACTGGCCCATGCACTAAGTAGCTTTTGAGCAAGAGGTGTCAGTATAATTTCTTGGTTGAGTTGTTTTGGGCTGCCTCGTAGTCTCTACAAAATTTCCCAGGTGAAGGTTGGATGTCAACTAGATCTGTGAAATTTTAGAGTTGAAGGCTCATTGTCAGCTTGGACTATACAATTCTATAGAGCAAGGCTAGTTGTGCTCAAGGATTGCACAGTTCTCTAAGGCAAGACTGAAACTGGGTGGAAACCAAGTCAAGAGATTGGCTTGTGGGTTAGCTAGTAAGTCAAGCAGATACAAGCCATGACGCAAAGATGAGGCTCAATCAAATCACAAGTACTTGGGTCAGCACAAGGCGAGCTACTGTAATTTAGAAGGGAGGCTCCAAAACGAAGCATAGGAAAATTTTTGGAGGGTCGTTGTAGTTATTACAACATATTCATTCAGGGATACCATTAATTAACATGAGGCGAACCACCAATGATGAAAATGTATCCCATTGTACCTAGTATAACCAAAAAAATGTGAATAAATGGGCAAAAGTTGAACACTCATGGATTCGATTAATCATGATTTGATGAGGTAAGCCCAATATCGATCATGAGGAATCACACCATTGAGGAATACAAGCTCTAATGTACTATTATTTTCTAACATTGTCTACTAGATAATGAGCTAAGATCGACAAGAGAAGATCCATTAAAGGGCCTCAATGTATCCCGCATTAGACGACACATAATATACTAGGAGATTATGTGAACATATGAATTCACCAAGTACAACTGATATAAGGATGGTTGACACAAAATATCAACAAGAGACTGCAGATCGATGACTAAGGTTTAGAGTTCCCTTGAACATATTTTGGCATGACACAAAAGCTACTTGGTAACTTGAATAATGAGTAACATATGATACCATGCAACAAAGTAGGAGGCATTGAAGTGCACTCTATAATGAATAGAAGAGTAACCAACTATTGGAGTAAAATTACTGATATACAACATACAACTCCTAGGAAATATAAGACCCATATGTAAGGTACTAATTTAACTAGATGCCACATTCAAGGAAAATGGGCTACCATTTAAAATGATAAATGATCAACATTTTTCTTAGTCTCTTTTTATTAGTTGATATCTCCTTCATAGTTTATCTAGCGTGAAAGAAAATATTTAAGCTTAATATTCTATTTTTTGTTAATTTCTAACAATCCCATAAAAGAGGTAAAAGGATACTCAATAGGGTGTCTTGTTTGTGGTTTATCTAGATTAAAGAAGTGGTAGTAATATGCTCAAAAGGGTGTCTTCTTTATGGTTTAATAAGCTCGAAGAAGAGGTAGTAGTATGCTCATGATCTGGGTGGATATTGGTGGCCACCTACCTATTCCATGTGGACCCCCAATGTTGTTTTAAATTTAGTTTCTTATTTTTTAGCACAATTTCCTATTTCGGTAATTGTTTATTTTTGGTATTTTTTGGGTCCTAAACTTTCGAAGCCATTTTGAGCCACCATTATTTATCAAAAATGGGATATACACATGATCATAACAAATAATATTGTAGAATAATTTAATGAACCCTCCCACATTTACCCACTCTTACAAGCTCACCTGGGTAAACATGAGATGAGTGTCACTATGATATGACCTTACCTCCAAGTTCCAATTATAGAAACGCGGTCATCACACCGAAAACCTTACAAACATCCCTCAACAACTAGATACCACTCAGGGGTATGCAAACAACCACAGGTTGTCAATCCCTAAGTTGGGCCTCTCTCACTAGAGAAACTCCCCATCCACATGCAAACCAAAGCACTTGTGATTATGAGGTCCCAATTACATGCATAGGCCTACCTCCATGCGATTATGATTGAAATTTTCTAATTTTGTGCGAGCAGTTGCAAGACCCATGTCGATTTTTCAGGAAAGCTACCAAACCACTACTAGAACTACCTGTAACTTTCCAAAATCATGATTAACATGATAACAAAGCTAACCATACAAAACTTGAACAGGATATTCACTAGGACATGAGTATTACACAATAGGCATTTCGTCAAACATATGGTAATCAAGTAAGTTATAGGTAATGAATACATATCTGAACATGAAGGTATGCACTTTATCTGAGAATCACCAAGAAGGCTCTATTCCTTCTCTAACTTGTTGCAATAGCAATTGTTAGTGCATTCATTCCTTAAGCATTCATTAACTTACAAAAAACATATCAAGATCTATAGGCATAGTACATCATATAACTAGCATATAGCTTAGCATATAAACCAAAATAAAAACCATGGAAAATAAACCATAATGTCAACATGATAAACAACATAAATGCTCATAGACTATAATTAGAAAATAAATCTTATTAACTTATGAAAACACCAACCAAGTCAAGGAATTCCTAGTACCCCCTAACCATAGATTGGGTTGAACCAAATATCTCTTTCAGCTAATCACCAATGCGCCATATTCAAAGCATGAATGTGGGATCTCATGATTTAAATAATAGTAATAATAATAAAACTAAACTAGGGCTTCCAGAGGCCAGACCACCTCACCGTCAACCATAGTGATTCCACCTCTATGGTCTAGAAATTACTAACATCAACTAGATCAATCTCTAGCCATGTTGTTCAGGGCTCCCAGAACTAGTAACTCAACCCACATCCTTCCAAGACTCCAGAGAATTTGTTCCAACTGTAACTCTAGGAACTAATAAGTCAACCCACCAAGCATTCAAGACTATTTTCTACAACTTACAACTCTAGGAACTCATAACTCAACCAAAGTTATTCCAGGGATTCAAAATCATTTGTTCCAACCCACATCAATAGGAAACCCAAGAACCAATAATAAAAACAAGTGGGAAACCCAAAACACAATGGCTATCCATGAAATGGTAAGGAAAGTTTGAAACTACTACCAATCTAGGAAATCCTCCATCCCAATGATATCACATAACCAAGGAATCATGTGCATGCATCATGCACCAATTAAACATCACGGAAATCACATGTAAAACCTCAACATGTCCTCAGGAATCCTATTAACTCTCTCCATCTATCCATCTTCCCATGGATGATAAGTTGTATTGAAATCCAACAACGTCCCAAAGCCTAAAAACAAATACTTCCAAAACTTGGAAGTAAACTTAACATCTTTGTTTGATATGATCTTAGTGGGAACACCATGCAACCTCACTATCTCCATTATGAAAATCTAAGTTACCTCACCAGATAAATTTGTAGAATTTACTACAATGAAGTGAGCTACCTTGCTCAACCTATCAACCACAACCATGATCGAATAATGTTTTCTCAATGTCCTTGGAAAACTTGTAATGAAGTCCATGGGAATGACCTCCCATTTCCATTTAGGAATTAGAATCAATAACAACAAACCAGTTGGATTATTACACTCTACCTTCACCTATTGATAGTAAAATAATCTAATAGCATACTCTACCACTTCCTTCTCCAAGTTCGGCCAATAGTAGAATTTCTTCACAACTATCAAAGTCTTCTCATATCATAGCTGATCCGAATATGGATTGAAATGAAACTCCCTCAATATAAGCTTTTTCAATTCACTGTTATCCAACACATAAATCATGCTCCTGAATCTCACCA
The DNA here is from genome assembly GCA_000404065.3 of Pinus taeda. Taxonomy (NCBI): domain Eukaryota; kingdom Viridiplantae; phylum Streptophyta; class Pinopsida; order Pinales; family Pinaceae; genus Pinus; species Pinus taeda. The sequence goes on from APFE030720342.1 coordinate 18,516, forward strand.
AGCCATTTGTTGTGAGGTGATATGCCTCTTACCTATCACCTTCACCCTATTTCTACAATATCATCTTTAGTTGTTGGTACATGTGATCATGATGCCCTGCATGTAAGATTGAATCCTGAAAATATGGTCCATATGCACTCATAGTTGCAATATGACTCACCTATACTCTCTTGCTAAGAGAATCTGCAACCTTGTTCTCGTTGCCTTAGATGTACCTAATCTCAAAGTCAAATTCACTGAGGGTATCCAACCATCTAGTTTGTTGAGAATTCAAATTGGTTTGGTCAAACAAGTACCTTAGCTCACTATGATCACTCATCAAGACAAACCTCCTTCCAATAATATAATGTCTCCACATCTTTAATGCATGAATGCTAGATTCTAACTCTAGATCACGAGTCACATAGTTTTTCTCTTGCTTGTTCAACTTGCTTAACTCATAGGGTTATGCAGAATCTATGACTGTAGACAAAAGTATCTTCCCTCGGCGTGGTGGAATGACCTAGAACAACATAAAGAAAAAAAAGTTGATGTTTTCCTTTAAGTAAATAGATAACCATATGAAGCCTACCTGGAATATGTCGTATGATTTCCTCATTCCTTGGATTGTATGCTACAATCCTAGCTTTGATGGCTATAATTAGAACATGCACAATCATACATCATGAGCCAATTATCTATGGGATCTACATAGAACTATCTAATTAATTTATTGAATAGATCAACATGGTATTGAAATACTTGAAATCATAACATCATATATAGGAAAACATATAACTCTTTGCATTAATAGAAATGGAGTGAGTTACAAATAAAAATAGTTGTTGATCTTGTAGAGGAGCTTCTCCAAGTTTACTTGTAATTTCCTTACCATAAAATGCACCTTTAGTTGCCCCAACGCATGGAATAATGTCTCTCACAATAGTAGCACAAGGGTAGAATTAATCTCCAAAAGTCAACAACAACCAACCAGGTGCCTGTGGAATGAGGTAAATATATAGATGATGGAGGTAGTTCATGAATTCTTATCCTTTAACCATTATAGGCTTGAGATCCACTCTTGCTGGAAATATGAGATCAAGGGATAATGGATGAAAACTCTAGGGTAGGATAGGATAATATTGGGGAATTTTATCCAGGTTAAATAGCTACAACATATACTAGAAGCTTATGGAAGAGGAAGCTTTCAGATTCTTTTTTCTTCCCAATTTTCTAGAATCAGTGCATCCCCAAGATTGAGCAACTTGTAGTTGATCAATGCAAGCCCAGAGTAGGACAACCTAGTAGTAAACACTGGCCAAGGGCCAGGGTGCATTGGGCCTAAAAATGACTAAAATGAAGTAGTTAGAGGCATAAACATGGGGATTAGAAATATTCATTCTTAGGGATTTGTACAAGGGTGATGAAAAGGGGTAAAAGGATGTTGATTGAACTAGTTTGTAGGCCTATTGAATAGATGCGACAAAATGGCCTATAACACATAGCATACCCCTTATCATTCCTACACCATGACTCCACAAAGTCCTTGCTTGCAAGCATATGTAATAACCACAAATTCTTTATCTAGGTCTGAAATATTCAAGGCTAGAGCATTTTAAGAAAATGCTTCAATAGCTCAAAACTAGCTACACACTCCTCTATCCATTCAAGCTTCTTCCCTTTTCCTTGCAAAGATGTGATATGATAACCAATCCATGTGAAGTTCTTGATCAACCTATTGTAATAACCTACTAGTCCTATGAATGATCTGCCTGCATCCACATTCTTGAGAGTTGGCCACTCCATGATAGATTTAATCTTTTCCATGTCCACTATTATCCCTTCCTTGGAAACAACATGTCCCGAGTAATGAAATTTAGTTTGAAATAAATTGTACTTGTTGAGCTTAGAATACAAGTACTACTCTCTAGAAAATCTAAATACTACTATTAGTCGTTTTTCGTGCTCTTCCTCATTCTTAGAATATATCAATATGTCATCAATAAACACTATCACAAACTTTCCCAGATAAAGATGCAACACATTATTCATAAACACATGAAACTAGTTGGAGAATTAGTAAGAACAAAAGGAATCACTACGAACTCATAATTCGCATAACTGGTACATAATGAAATCTTGTAAATCTATTATTCTTTGATGTGAACTTGATGATATCTAGATCTCAAGTGAATGTTCAAGAACATTGTTTCTCCCTTCAATTGATCAAACTAGTCAACAATATGAAAAAATGGATACCTTTGCTTGATGGTCACCTTTTTCAACTTCCTATAATCATTGCACAATCTGAGAGTACCACCCTTCTTCATTACAAATAATATTGGTGCACCCTAAGGTGACATACCCAACCTTACGTATTATCATTAGCATTTCCTTCAGCTGCAACTTTAATTCCACCAACTCTAAAGTAATCATCCTATAAGGTGCCTTTTCTATTGGTGTTTCCCCTAGCATCAAATCAATAGATAAGTACAGTTCCCTATGAGGCGGTAACACTGCAATCTCTACCGGAAACACATCTTGAAATTGGTGCAACACCAAATACTTCTTCAATACTTCATCATCCTCCACGTCCTTCCCTTTGCCATTGGAAATATGCACTAGAAATAATAAGCATCCTTTCTTGTGTCTGTGCTTTTCTTCCATAGTTGTAACCATCCTTACTAATGTAGGATTCTTCTTTCCTTTCAAGATTATCCTTTCTCCATCATCATCCAAGCATTCAATAGCCTTTTCATATAAATCCACTTTAGTCTTTTGAATGAATAACCAGTCCATACCTAAAAGCATATCATATGAATGAAAAGGAATCACATTTAGATGTGTTGACATAGGCATACCATTCAGCTCAAATGTACAAAATATCACCCAATGATAAACTCTTCTCTTGGTCCATGTAGTTAGATGCACCAACCAAAATTTGCATGCACTTCCTTATTCAAGCAACACTTATCCACTAGGCTAGGGCTGATATAACTATAGTTATATCTAGGGTCAATCAAAATAGAAAAAAATGTATCATGAATCTTACCTTCCATCTCAATAATGGTTGCTTGATGATAAGCATGCTTGTTGTCTTCCATTGCCTAAATATGCGGAATACAATGACCAATGTCTCCAATTGTCTGTGCCTCTTGAGCAATGTAAATTTGAAGCCTGCCACCTTGATCCTATGGAAAATCTCTCTTGTGATTCTCTCCTCCAAAAGTCCAACACCTGAAAAGGCTTCCTACAATTGCCCTTATCTTTCTCCTTAATCTGAGACTCATGTCCTCTATAAACTACATTGAACTTCTTATAACATGATATGTTCTCCTTATCACTTGCATCTTGAGTTCTTCCTCACTTCTTAACCCATTTTCCTTTATTCTTCTCATTCCCTCTCCAATCCATGTTGGACTTGGATTTTTTCTTTGACTACTCATAACAATGCTTCAACTTCTTAATGAATTCCTCCAATACCCAATGCTCACCAAACTCTATCCGATCTTTAAATGCTAAAGTAAATCGAGACTAGGATGAAATAATTTTCACAAGGATATCAACTCATACATAAATGTCATGATCATTACAAGAAGTAACCTACATGCATGCATGATGAACACATAAATAATTCACATGTATGTCTAACCATATGCATTAGCCCATCGAGTCCGAATTTTAGAACCTGAAAGCTTCGATACTAATCTGGAACAATCCCTCTCACAATTACCCACTTTTCTAAGCTTGAAAGGGTAAACATGAGATGAGTGTCACTATGATATGACTCGACCTCCAAGTTCTAGTTATAGAAGTGGGGTTGTCACACCGACAACTTTATAGACAACCCTCAGGGACTATAGCTGACTCAAGGTCCTACAAACCACTCTAGGTGCTCAATCCCTAAGCTAGGGCTCTTCTTACCATAGCATCTTCCCAACCACATACACAACACAACATGGGTGTGGTGATGAGGTCTCAGTCACATGCATAGGCCTGCCTCCATGTGATTATGAACGAAAATTTCTAGTTATGTTCTAGTAGTTACGAGATCCATGTTTCTTTTTCAAGAAATCCTCTAAACCAATACCCATAATTTCTTATAAGTTTCCAAAATAGATTAACATGATAACAAGCTAACCATGACAAACTTGAACAAGATATTGACTAGGACATGTTTATTACACAACAAACATTTCATAAAACATATTGAAAATAATTAAGTTATAGGTCATGATTGCATATCTAAATGTGAAGGTTTGAATTTCATTTGAGAATCACGAAGAAGGATTTATGCCCTCTCTAACCAGCTACAATAACACTTGTTAGCACTTGTATTCCTCAACCATTCATTAACTTATAAAAAACATATCAAGAGCCATACGTAGAGTACATCATATAACCAACATATAACTTAGCATATAAACGAGAATATAAAGTTACCATGGAAATTAAGCCATAATGCCATCATGATAACCAACATAATTGCTCATAGATTATGATTGGAAAATAGCTCTTATTGACATATGAAAATTGAAACCAAGTTAGGGACTTCCACAAACAACCCAACCATAGATAGGGTTGAACCAAATCTCTCTTTCATTCAATCACCCCATGCCATATTCCAAGTACAAATGTGGGAGCTCATGTGTTAAACCAAAACAAAACCAAACTAAGGCTTCGAGAGGCCAAACCACCTCAACCCTCTGCTGCAATGATTCCACTTCTACAAACCATAAATTAGTAACATCAGCTAGATTGGTCTCTACTTAAGTTGTCCAATGCTCCAAGAACTAGTAACTCAACCCAAAATCTTCCAGAGATCGAGAGTGTTTGTTCCAACCACAACTCGAGGAAATAGTAACTCAACCCAACAACGGTTCCAAAGCATTTATTCCAACCTATAGCTCTAGGAACTAGTAACTCAACCAAAGTTGTTCTAGGGCTTCCAGATCATTTGTTCTGTTAAACACACATGGGTAGAAAGATAAATATGAAAGATAAAACATGAGAGTACAATTTTTATTAACAAGTGATTTACATTTATAGTACATGTTGTGACCATTGGGTTTCACATCCCAAGGTCTCTTGGACTCCTTTTGTCCATTCGGCTTCCACACTAACCCATTGAGGATTAGCTGTCCAACATTCCCCCCCTTAATCTGAAGGGTTATGTATGAGTCCAAGAAGGGAGTTGCAATACAAAATGTGCAAAAATGCATGGAAGCACTGGGCTGAATGTGCTCTCTAAAATGTTGGTATAAAGGGCGATGGTATAAGGATGACCACCAACACTGGAACGCTTAGTACAATTCCCGGAACTCTTCCAAAACTGGCAAGAAGCTGAAGTCTTCTGCTAGAGGAAGTGCTCCTATTGTTTTGAAGATGGAAACCTTCAACCAATAAAGGGAGGTCTCTCCTCGCATAAAAGGGGGAACTTCAACCTGAAAAGGGAAGTCTCAACCTGTGATGGTTTAAGGATGACCAACAACTCTGGAATGCTTAATGCAATTCCTAGAACTCTTCCAAAAAAAGGCAAGAAGTTGAAGTCTTCTGCTAGAGGAAGTGTCCCAGATTACCAACTGGAGGCGTGCTTAGGGGCATCTTTGTTTCTGGCTACAACTCTGAAACTAGTGTGGCAGGTTGTGGCTCAGGCTCGCTTGATGTGACTTTGAAGCTTGTATATGACCATCATTTCCCCCCTGTCAAATACAAGGTGAGATGATGGAGAAAACTCAACTGCAAGACTGTTCAATACTTTGGAAGAATTTCTGACATGTGATTGGAATATCTTCTTTCTTGTTGATGCCCATTGCCAAGAAGCGATCCATCCAAGATGAATCTTTGTTCTTGCAGGACGTTTGTCTCTGAAGCATATGTGTGAATAATGGGTGGTTTTATGACAATGCCTACATGGATGAAGATCAAAACTGTGATCTTTCAAATGGCCAATTCAGTCACAGTGTTGGAATTTCACAATCTGTTGTTGTTGTGGAAGATGGGCAGAGTTTGGAACAGCTGAAATTGAACTGTCATGAGGAGCAGGTGAACTGTCATGAATGAATCCAACAATCTGAAACTGAATGGGCTTTGAGTAGTTTAGAATATGAAAGGACAAGTCCTTCTCATATCCAAGACCGGTTCTGTGCTTGTTGTGGACAATTTGTTCCCAAGGTCTGATGATGGGTTTGGGAAGTGCAGACTGAGTTTCTGCATCTGCATGTACAATTTCTTCTTTATTGGGTATTAAATCTAAACCAACTGTAAAATTATTATCTTATTGTTTATGGGAGTCTATTTCAATCTTCTGAATAGAAACAAGTTCAGAATGATGACTCCACTGTTGTAATTCTTCATGCTATAGCTTTGTCTCAAGCTACAAAAAATCAATATTATCTTGTGCATTTTGTAGATAGACCTAAATGTCTGTGAGAGAAACTTTGCTGAATTTTAATGTATCATGAGTAGTAGAAATTATGAGAGTTTTGAGGAACTCTAATACTTCATTGATTCTAGTCATTTTTTCTTTAATGTCAAAATTACACCTTAAAAACGATCACTACTACTACTCAATGCAGAAAAGTAATACCCACTCACAGTACACAACAATATCCTTTATAAATGTTAGCAAATGATCAATGTGCAACCAACAAGCACCAATTACAATCCATTACATAAAAATAAGAGTTTACTCATGACCAGCATTATGTTCTGACAATACAACTGACAAAACGTTTCTCCATAAAAGATTGTAATCAACCCACCAAACTCTTTATGAAGCAACCGAATCAAGTAACCAATGCACTATATATATAGATTGTGTTTATATCTCTTCGACCTCAAAATCTACAGGTTGCTTGTATTTTGCATGATACACAAGAGCAACAAAATTATGTTAATTGGAAATACTGCAAGTATACAAACTTTGAGCCTTCTGCAATGTCTTGAAGCATACCAGGAAGCAACTTAAGTATTCAACACTAATTCTTTCTTTCCCAAAATTTGCAAGGAACCAACAAATTAAACAATGCAAATTTATTGAAAACTTTTATATCTCAACACCTGCTGCAAATAAAATTGCCAAAGTACCAGTATGTGTTCCTACTAGAAAATCCTTTTATATGCTGACTTCACTCTTTGAATGGCATAATTTTGTTCAAACTCAGAAACCATACCATGTTACTTCTTTCTCCCAGTTCGAACTCAACAGTGAAAGACTTGGCCTATGAGGAAGGGAATTTATTCTTCTTTGGATTTGAAGCCTGCAACATTAATGGTCCCTGTTTTTATACACAAGACTTCCAAATTTGTCCATGGCCATCACCTGTAAGAAAGATTTATGAAAAACAAAACATGAGTTGAACAAAATCAACTCATAACATACACACACACACACACACACACACACACACATATATATATATATATATGTGTGTGTGTATTGATATGGAACCTAATATTTGATGATAGCCATTAGTATAGATACATATAGCAGTTATAACTCATGACAGCTCCATGCTTATCTTGAAAAATACGCTGCCCATAAATGGAAGCACAAGTCCACACTATATGACAGCGCATGTTTTAGCACCCAAGCCACTTCAACTCTGAATTGTGGTAATATGCAGGCATAGCCAGAAACAAAATGTGTCCCCTTGAGAACAATACTTCACCTCCTATAAACCATATGCTCTAGTCTTTGAGTGATACACAACCCAAGAAGAAAATGTAACTCGGCCCACAATGAGACTAGCTTGAAACTTTCACTGGGTATTCAAACTATCTCCTAAATGAGGGAAACAATTGTTAGTTCCTTCAATAAGCCACTAAAAGGGAAAGAAATCTACTTTATCAGTTGCCTGGGCAGTGCCACCAGCAGAGTTTCAAGACATACAACACACCGTCATACAAGTGAATACCCTCCTATTTAACAACAATTCACCCTTGCTTGCCACCGAGGAAGGAGTTGCTAAATAACATTTTATTGCACAAGTGCACACTAAGGGAAAAACTAAGCTTTTTCAAACTGAAGCAGATTGTAACCACATGTTGTTACATAGACTTGATGCCTCGTTACCTATGCAATCAGAACAACCCCTTTTGATGCCTGTTGACAAGACCTAGGAAAGATAATAGATATGGAACATGTACTACTTCAGAACCTTCTACTTGTACATTACCTCCAGTCACCAGTGCTTGTCTCAAAATCTACTCTGCTGAAAATGCTTACTAGAGCAGCAACCAGGTATAAGTAGGAGGGATAATAAATAAAAGAATAGAGACAGATTTAAACAAGAATCAAGAGCCTTAAGCTCGACTAATAACAAGCTCTTCAAGGAACATCCAACGCCACATATCAACTGCAAGTAGACAGTATCCTATGCCAAAGATCTAATACTGGGGTACAGAACAAGGTGTTTCAGAGGAGAGAATTCTATAAAGAACATATGAGCTCTTGAAGAACCACTAACATGATGTGACAACGACCAACGTTCAACTATATCTATGTCCAAATACCAGTTGAAAGTGTCAGCGTTCAAATATATCTGCGTCCAGGTGAAAAAGCAGTCCCAGAAATCCGCTTATGGCAGATTCCAGCCAACCCAAATGAACTTGGTGACCCAAAATAAAATGGTAGTGAAGAAAAATCTCGCATGAGCAATAAAGAGAGTCAAATCGGCAAAGGAGGAGCCGCAGTTCTAATTGGCAAGAGCTTGCTGCAAAATGCATCGAGGCGGGAGTTGCAGATACGTCGATGGAGTTAAAAGTGAGGTATTCACTTTAGGTCCCGTGCTCGAGTGGAAGGCTTAAGGCTGGAAGCGTATGCATATCAAGCATTGACATTGATAATGAAACGCAGGTCCTCTGAAGGCAGCTTGGGCACGAGCAAATCCACCACCAATACCCCCCATTCAATCAGATATTCCCATCAATGTTTCATTTGCATTCGTTTGCAGTGAATTTGGTAGCTTCAACAAAGGAGTAGGAATGGCGCATATGTCAAGGTAAGGGAATCAGAGACTCAACGCATAAAGAAAAGCGGCGTCAGAGGACCGATATCTCTCTGCCACTGCCGAGGGGATTAGCGAGTAATCAGAATAGCTACCATGTCAGAATAGCCAATCAGAAAACAGATCACTGACACCAATGTATACCAAGCAGTGCTTTGTATGAAATGTTTATAAAGAGCCAGAGAGCACAGGTAATGTAGCGTTCAGACCTGGCAGCGACTGTGGAGGGGGCAGGACTTTATATATGGAATATGGTAGAGGGCTCAGGTAATGTGGAAGAGAGTCTTGAAATAGCTAGAGTCAGGTGCAGCGTATACAGTGCCAGGTAGGAGAGGCAGCAGATTTCTGGCAAACAATGAATTAATGGAGCGTTACAGGTAATGGGCAGAACTAGCAGGTTTTCAAACAGTAAAACGCTTTATAAGGTGGCAATTCTGCTCAATTCTGATTAGGAGAAAGACAGAACTGACATACATATAGAGACCACAAAATAAGTGGCTCAAATTGGAACAGGACCAACAATCGCCTGCTCTGATACCATGTTAAACATACATGGGCAACAAGATAAATATGAAAGATAAAACATGTGAGTACAATTTTTATTAACAAATGATTTACATTTATAGTACATGTGACCATTGGGTTTCACATCCCAAGGTCTCTTGGACTCCTTTTGTCCATTCGGCTTTCACATTAACCCATTGAGGATTAGGTGTCCAACATGTTCCAACCTACAACCATAGGGACACTCAACACCAATCATAAAAACAAGTGGGAAACTAACAACACCATATCTATATAGAAAATGGTAAGGCAAGGCCGAAACCACTATCAATCTAGGCAATCTTCCATCTTTCATGCAACTGAAAGCACATAACCAAGGAATCACATGCATGCATCATTCGTCCACAAACCAGTAAAGAGATCACATATGCAACCTATTACCTACAAAGAAATCCAGCTGTAACTATTGATCCAACTATTTCCTTGC